>JAHPZR010036780.1:0-22500 GCA_019787425.1 Platygyra sinensis
AATATCGATGGCGAGGATGTAAATTATATTCCAAAAAAATTGAAAACATGGTATTGGCACTTGCGCTAAGCAAGTTTCACTCAAACCGGTACTCTTCCATAACCGTGTTTATCGTATGAAGCATTTCTAAATTTGCAACAAAATACTCGCTGACAGACCCACATCAAAGAGCTTGACGATAAAAGAAAGGAATACTGGTGAGACATACACTAGAGTACTTACACATGCGCAGTGATGGTGATGATGGTGGCAGTGATGATGATGATGACATTTCTTTCGATGTTCTTGAGATTGTTTGTTGCTGTTTATTGATGCTCTGTGGAACAAAAAAACAAAACTGATTACAATCAGTTTAGCCAAGAAAACTAAATCATTAACAACAGTGAAATGGTTAGAGTGATAGTAAAACAATTCCGAAATAACGCCTAGAAATGGTGGAAAAACACAAAATAAATCTTGGGAGAAAAAAAGGACCTGGAATGGCCAATGCTGGACACAACTGAACTTAATTACCACCGTTTTCGTTGATACGCGACTTTCGAAAACAAAACACCCGATGAAACGTTTCCAAAATTTCAGTCAATCATACACGTTATCGACAGATCGGATCGAAATCCACCAATCACAGCCCGCTAGTATGAAGTAAAATGTTTAAAGGTCCATGGCCCTGCACATCATTTGTTTGTGCTCACTGACTATGCATGAATTACATAATCACAGTGCTTCTACTGATTGGTAAGTTGTATAAACATATGCATAACCACTTTTTGAATTTTGCCAGGTCTTGTGGAGGGGCAAGCCCTTAAAATAGCCAACAAATACACAACAAAGAACTTTGCCGGTTTCATAACCATTCCCTCTATCAACTATGAATTGAAATTCATACACAAAATTCTTTCAGTCAGCGGGTTGTCGAATGCCTGAACCAACCTGAATGAACTACAGCGTGACAGACTCAGGCTACTGAACGTGCTAACAGTGTCACATCGCCTTCTTTGCAGCTTCTGGTTCACTGTTTCCAGCTCGTCAATTCTGACTTCTAGATTATCCTGTGGAACAACAACAGAAAAGCAATACAGCGCAATAACGTTTTATCCAAAGTAAATAATAAGATATCGTGCTTTTTCAGGTGATTTAAAACAGATATTAAGACACGAAAGTTTGGTCCTTGCGTAAACCTGATCTTATCTGTGGTCTGTCTTACTGTGATTGCCGGGCGATAACTTTCTTCAATGATGACCTACAAAGCGTCCACCATCAATGATTGGCAAGTTGGTGTTCCGACTTTTTCCTAATTCCTTTCGAAGCACGATTCTGCAAATTAATTTTAACAACTTTCAAGTGGACACTTACCGTCAGTTTACAAAGCTCTTTAACTGCACCAACGTTCTCCATGAAGATTCTTTCCTAAGAAAGCACAATCAATAGTATTTAATAATAAGCCTAGAATAATCTGTAGAGAGGCAGTCACCTCATGAATAAGGTGTTGAACTGGACAAGTACATGCAGAGCTTCCGGCGGGGTCTTTACGCTGTGTTCTTTGTCAAGACACTTAAGTCTCACAATAGTTATCTCCATCCCGGGACCAGAATCAGGAATGCCCCCCTAGTTTAACATGTGTCCATAGCACCGTTTCACGATACAAAAGTCTCCGGAAATACTTGGAATGTAAAACACATTCATATCATCTCGTAAATCGGTACTTAAGCACGTTTTAAAGGGCAACTTTGCAACCTCCCCGGTACTAGCGGCAGCAGTGTGGGTCAGTTGAACTTGGCAAAGTGCAGTAAGCGACACTGCAAGTAATATGAAGAATTAATGACTCCAAACACACTGTGCCAACAGTGAACCAGAATGTACGCTTATTGAATAGCTCTACACATGTAGCCTAGACAGTAGATAACAGCTATAACTACTTTTGATTCAAAAATACCTTATTGACTACTAAGAATCTTTCAATTGTTTTTCCATCAGCGAGAACCAGGTCTTCCTACAAAAGACAAATCACAGTTCGGTGGTCAAACCTGAAATCCTCAAAAGATATTAATTCCTATCATCTGTTCATCTTTCTATAACAACTCCAAAACGCAATTTACGATAGTTCTGATCATCTCCTGAGCCAAAAGCCAAAACTTACTCACCGACTCCTTGACAGCTTCTGGCAAGACTTCTTTGACTTCCTGCGCCAACACTCCCGTGTCCTCCCCCTCACAGTCACTTGTATCCAAGCCTACATGTTCCATGTACTCGCGACTGTACCGGTATTTGTACAGCTTCATTTTGGACACATTACGAAGCTGTTCACTTGTATCCACCTGAAAGATATCGTCAATCAATAAATCAGCAAATTAATCGATAAGTCAATCTGGCCAGGATTTTCCTGGAATTTGGCCGGGGTTAAACCGGTTTTCACTATTTGACCACGAATTTCACCAGGAGTTAGCCGGGATTTGACCGTAGACTTCAGTGCTGGGATTTGCCACGTGATTTGGTTGGGATTTTGGCCCAGTTTTGCTTGAATTCTGCCGGGATTTGTCTTGAGATTTAGCCGGGATTTTGTCCAAGATTTAGCTGGGACTTGCGCCCGAATCTTACCGGGATTTATGCCGGGGATTAGCAGGGATTTTGCTGGAATTTGGTTGGATTTTGGCCAGGATTTGGGCGGGTTTCTTGCAGGAATCTGGCCAACAATTGCGCCGGGATTTGGCTTGGTTTTTGCTGCAATTTTGCCGGGATTGCGCCAGCATTTGTTCGGGATTTCGCCGGCATTTGGCCGGGTTTTTCCTGGAAATTGGACGGGGTTTGGTCGGGATTTGTGTCAAAAGTTTGCTGAAACTTGGCCGGGATTTAGCCGGGATTTATCCGGGATTTTGCTGGGATGTGCGACGAGATGTAGCCGCGTTTAGGCCGTGATTTAGCAGCGATTTAGCCGGGATTTGAACGGGATGTATCCAGGATGGACCAGGAATTGAAAGGGATACAAGCATGGCTGAAAGAATTAGTAAAAGCTAAATAAATCAACGTCACCTCTTCAATGCTTTCCTTGATTCTGATGTCTGAAGGATAAACAAGCCGGCCAGTCACCTTAACGTTGCCATACACTGACAGTGCTTCCTCTGGTTTGTCAGTATTGATACCAACACGACCCTAAAATACCAACATAACAAGCAAATCACTAAGCAGCAGTTATGGTTAGTTCCTCACAGAATCACGCACGTAACACACAATGCCATACCATTCGAAACACGGAGTCTGAAGTTTGCCCTCTTGACCAGACAGCTTCCATGTCATTCTCAAACTGCCCTGGATTCGATGCCTAGAAAAGAAAGGTATTTTTTATTATTACAAACTGGGTACAAGTACGGGTATTAAGCCTTAAAATAGTTTATGACCCAGGTTCTGAGAGCTTTCTGGTACATACCAAAGTAATTAACCGATATGTACCACAGTGGAACCCTGTCAATCTGCTCACCAACAGGCCAAAAATCTGGCCATATTAACGGGGTGACCGTATTAACGCTGTTTTGACGTCGCTTAGCATGGCCTTTCAGCCAATATCCCCGGGGGGGTTACTTAACAAAGTTTAATACGGGGAGGCTCCGCCCCGAGGTCCAACCCCTTACCCTTTTACATACCATTTTGGAAGAAAAGGTACCCCTTTTATATACCTTTTATTGATAAAAGGTACCCCTTTTATATACCTTTTATTGATAAAAGGTACCCCTTTTATATACCTTTATTGATAAAAGGTACCCTTGCAAGTGCAGTTATTGTAACATTCTTATATAAGGAAGTCAGAGTACTGGGTTTCAAGTGTGTTTTGCCCCTGATGTCAATATATATTTCTTTTAAAATGGTTTGCTCATTAGGACAAAGATCTAAATGGCATATTTTAATCTTTTTGTTTACTGCAATTCCTTAATTATTGTAATTTATAATTTTCAAAAAGGAAACAACCTTTTTCGTTTTACAAAACAGGTTAATATTGGCCTCCTGTATCATCTTCAGTTGCAAATGTTTGATAGTTAAATATTTTGGATTTTCAGTGTAATGTGTACATAAAATTTTTGTTAACAATTTGAATAGTGGAATTTTACTGGAAACAAAGAATAGCAACACTGTAGTTAAAACAGAATCCAAGCCACGAACAGCAAGAAATGAACAACTTTTGCAAAAAGAACACATTGATCAATTTATTACAATGTGACGTGATGTGTTACATTATTATTATTTCAGATATTTCCTTCTTGTTGTTGCTGTGTATGCTCATACAAAAAACAAGGAATATTTGGTGTGTGCCAATGTGTCCGAAAGGATCATTGTCAGGGTGAGTTAATGAGCACCCTGATCAAGAAAAAAGTAATTTAAATTGCTTTGTGCTTTACTGACAGAAATCAAATTTCTCATTTGCATATCAGTACAAGTCAAGTAGAAAGTTGATGAGAATTAAGAAATTTGTCAGCTACTGTGGAACCCCACCTTATTGCCACCCTCTTACCCCGGTAATATGGCCATGGCTTGTCATGATGGCCACTTAATTGTGACCTGAACAAAAGCTTAGTGAGTCATTTTAAAGAACCCTTGTAAAGATGGGGGTAAACCTGATTATGACTGAAATTTGAAGTAGTTTTTTAAAGGGAATTGTAAGATTAAAAATGAGTTGGGAACATTACCACCCATTAAAATAGGTTGGAAACACTACTACTACTACTCCCCCCCCCCCCCCCCAAAAAAAAATAAAATAAAATAAAATAAATAAATAAATAAATAAATAAATAAAAATAAAAAAAGTAATAATAATAATAAAATAAAAAAAGAGAGAGCCCCAGGTTGGTAGGGGACTGTTTGGTATCCATCCACTAATTCTTCACTTCAAATTTCAATTTTTCAAATCCATCAAATCTTCAACATTTCATATTTTCCTCAATTTAATTAACCTATCCTTGAAGAAAAAAATCTCTCTTTCACAAAATTCCCAAAAATCACCCAAAAATGTACACAAAATTGCAAAACATTGGTTAATGAGATAAGGAGAGGAATTGGCGTTGCTTGAAACGTGACCGAGATATTGGCTGGGGGGGGGGGTACTCCCTATAATGGCCTATACGGGGAGGCTCCGCCCGAAAGGGGTGCCTTTTTCAGGTTTCAGGTATACAAAAGGGTAGGGAAATCGGTCATTTCGGCATTTAAAAGGCCTTTAATTATAATATTTCGAATAGACGCCCCTTGGACGGCTGTATCAGTTTATTTATTAAGCACTACATGAAATTGAGAACAAGGCTTCCTAAAGAAGGTATGTGCAAGGGTACCTTTTATCAATAAAAGGTATATAAAAGGGGTACCTTTTATCAATAAAAGGTATATAAAAGGGGTACCTTTTATCAATAAAAGGTATATAAAAGGGGTACCTTTTCTTCCAAAATGGTATGTAAAAGGGTAAGGGGTTGGACCTCGGGGCGGAGCCTCCCCGTATTAAACTTTGTTAAGTAACCCCCCCGGGGATATTGGCTGAAAGGCCATGCTAAGCGACGTCAAAACAGCGTTAATACGGTCACCCCGTTAATATGGCCAGATTTTTGGCCTGTTGGTGAGCAGATTGACAGGGTTCCACTGTGGTACATATCGGTTAATTACTTTGGTATGTACCAGAAAGCTCTCAGAACCTGGGTCATAAACTATTTTAAGGCTTAATACCCGTACTTGTACCCAGTTTGTAATAATAAAAAATACCTTTCTTTTCTAGGCATCGAATCCAGGGCAGTTTGAGAATGACATGGAAGCTGTCTGGTCAAGAGGGCAAACTTCAGACTCCGTGTTTCGAATGGTATGGCATTGTGTGTTACGTGCGTGATTCTGTGAGGAACTAACCATAACTGCTGCTTAGTGATTTGCTTGTTATGTTGGTATTTTAGGGTCGTGTTGGTATCAATACTGACAAACCAGAGGAAGCACTGTCAGTGTATGGCAACGTTAAGGTGACTGGCCGGCTTGTTTATCCTTCAGACATCAGAATCAAGGAAAGCATTGAAGAGGTGACGTTGATTTATTTAGCTTTTACTAATTCTTTCAGCCATGCTTGTATCCCTTTCAATTCCTGGTCCATCCTGGATACATCCCGTTCAAATCCCGGCTAAATCGCTGCTAAATCACGGCCTAAACGCGGCTACATCTCGTCGCACATCCCAGCAAAATCCCGGATAAATCCCGGCTAAATCCCGGCCAAGTTTCAGCAAACTTTTGACACAAATCCCGACCAAACCCCGTCCAATTTCCAGGAAAAACCCGGCCAAATGCCGGCGAAATCCCGAACAAATGCTGGCGCAATCCCGGCAAAATTGCAGCAAAAACCAAGCCAAATCCCGGCGCAATTGTTGGCCAGATTCCTGCAAGAAACCCGCCCAAATCCTGGCCAAAATCCAACCAAATTCCAGCAAAATCCCTGCTAATCCCCGGCATAAATCCCGGTAAGATTCGGGCGCAAGTCCCAGCTAAATCTTGGACAAAATCCCGGCTAAATCTCAAGACAAATCCCGGCAGAATTCAAGCAAAACTGGGCCAAAATCCCAACCAAATCACGTGGCAAATCCCAGCACTGAAGTCTACGGTCAAATCCCGGCTAACTCCTGGTGAAATTCGTGGTCAAATAGTGAAAACCGGTTTAACCCCGGCCAAATTCCAGGAAAATCCTGGCCAGATTGACTTATCGATTAATTTGCTGATTTATTGATTGACGATATCTTTCAGGTGGATACAAGTGAACAGCTTCGTAATGTGTCCAAAATGAAGCTGTACAAATACCGGTACAGTCGCGAGTACATGGAACATGTAGGCTTGGATACAAGTGACTGTGAGGGGGAGGACACGGGAGTGTTGGCGCAGGAAGTCAAAGAAGTCTTGCCAGAAGCTGTCAAGGAGTCGGTGAGTAAGTTTTGGCTTTTGGCTCAGGAGATGATCAGAACTATCGTAAATTGCGTTTTGGAGTTGTTATAGAAAGATGAACAGATGATAGGAATTAATATCTTTTGAGGATTTCAGGTTTGACCACCGAACTGTGATTTGTCTTTTGTAGGAAGACCTGGTTCTCGCTGATGGAAAAACAATTGAAAGATTCTTAGTAGTCAATAAGGTATTTTTGAATCAAAAGTAGTTATAGCTGTTATCTACTGTCTAGGCTACATGTGTAGAGCTATTCAATAAGCGTACATTCTGGTTCACTGTTGGCACAGTGTGTTTGGAGTCATTAATTCTTCATATTACTTGCAGTGTCGCTTACTGCACTTTGCCAAGTTCAACTGACCCACACTGCTGCCGCTAGTACCGGGGAGGTTGCAAAGTTGCCCTTTAAAACGTGCTTAAGTACCGATTTACGAGATGATATGAATGTGTTTTACATTCCAAGTATTTCCGGGAGACTTTTGTATCGTGAAACGGTGCTATGGACACATGTTAAACTAGGGGGGCATTCCTGATTCTGGTCCCGGGATGGAGATAACTATTGTGAGACTTAAGTGTCTTGACAAAGAACACAGCGTAAAGACCCCGCCGGAAGCTCTGCATGTACTTGTCCAGTTCAACACCTTATTCATGAGGTGACTGCCTCTCTACAGATTATTCTAGGCTTATTATTAAATACTATTGATTGTGCTTTCTTAGGAAAGAATCTTCATGGAGAACGTTGGTGCAGTTAAAGAGCTTTGTAAACTGACGGTAAGTGTCCACTTGAAAGTTGTTAAAATTAATTTGCAGAATCGTGCTTCGAAAGGAATTAGGAAAAAGTCGGAACACCAACTTGCCAATCATTGATGGTGGACGCTTTGTAGGTCATCATTGAAGAAAGTTATCGCCCGGCAATCACAGTAAGACAGACCACAGATAAGATCAGGTTTACGCAAGGACCAAACTTTCGTGTCTTAATATCTGTTTTAAATCACCTGAAAAAGCACGATATCTTATTATTTACTTTGGATAAAACGTTATTGCGCTGTATTGCTTTTCTGTTGTTGTTCCACAGGATAATCTAGAAGTCAGAATTGACGAGCTGGAAACAGTGAACCAGAAGCTGCAAAGAAGGCGATGTGACACTGTTAGCACGTTCAGTAGCCTGAGTCTGTCACGCTGTAGTTCATTCAGGTTGGTTCAGGCATTCGACAACCCGCTGACTGAAAGAATTTTGTGTATGAATTTCAATTCATAGTTGATAGAGGGAATGGTTATGAAACCGGCAAAGTTCTTTGTTGTGTATTTGTTGGCTATTTTAAGGGCTTGCCCCTCCACAAGACCTGGCAAAATTCAAAAAGTGGTTATGCATATGTTTATACAACTTACCAATCAGTAGAAGCACTGTGATTATGTAATTCATGCATAGTCAGTGAGCACAAACAAATGATGTGCAGGGCCATGGACCTTTAAACATTTTACTTCATACTAGCGGGCTGTGATTGGTGGATTTCGATCCGATCTGTCGATAACGTGTATGATTGACTGAAATTTTGGAAACGTTTCATCGGGTGTTTTGTTTTCGAAAGTCGCGTATCAACGAAAACGGTGGTAATTAAGTTCAGTTGTGTCCAGCATTGGCCATTCCAGGTCCTTTTTTTCTCCCAAGATTTATTTTGTGTTTTTCCACCATTTCTAGGCGTTATTTCGGAATTGTTTTACTATCACTCTAACCATTTCACTGTTGTTAATGATTTAGTTTTCTTGGCTAAACTGATTGTAATCAGTTTTGTTTTTTTGTTCCACAGAGCATCAATAAACAGCAACAAACAATCTCAAGAACATCGAAAGAAATGTCATCATCATCATCACTGCCACCATCATCACCATCACTGCGCATGTGTAAGTACTCTAGTGTATGTCTCACCAGTATTCCTTTCTTTTATCGTCAAGCTCTTTGATGTGGGTCTGTCAGCGAGTATTTTGTTGCAAATTTAGAAATGCTTCATACGATAAACACGGTTATGGAAGAGTACCGGTTTGAGTGAAACTTGCTTAGCGCAAGTGCCAATACCATGTTTTCAATTTTTTTGGAATATAATTTACATCCTCGCCATCGATATTTATTATCACTTCCTACTGAGTAATTCTCCCACACCATCAAGCCATGATTATTCGTGTTTTTTTTTATGATTCAACAGAGGCACCACGCTGTTGTGTACGAGGAGCAAGGTTGGTGTTCGCCAAAGTTCATGCAGTTCCTTATCGTCACGCTAGTATTTTTCATGGTTGTTAGGTAAGATTTAATATGTACCTTTTGCTTTATAGGTTATTTAATTTAGACAATGGATTGTTTATTGCTTTCTTGTTCTTTCTAACCTTTTTCGTCTAAAAAGCCTTTTATGGCACTCCTGTAGCTCATATATCATTCTCCTTTGTGAAATGAAGAATTTACGGTCTCTGAGTACTTGAGTATAAAGTACTGGAGTTACTGCAGATTGTAAAGCTTCTCTGTGCCAGCCAGTGTTGAAGTGTTTTGGCCAAATAATACCCTGGCTCTTTTGGATGCCATGTTAATTTGGAATTGTTTTCCAACACAGCATTGCAGGAATGGCGACCATTTACATCTTGCAAGACAAGGATGATGAAAGTTCAGGAAACAACCGCCAGGGACTTACGGGGGTAGGCCTCGGGATCGGCAAGAACGACTCGAACACACCCAGCCTGACAACAAACCAGCCTGCTATCTCGATTGTCCAATCAATCATCACCACTGTGAAACCACACAAAAGTAGGACGTCGGTGTCGAGATCAGGTCCTGTTTTCACGAACCTGCAAAGAAGCGAGAGCACTGGAACAAAGCTGCTGTATAGTGTAGCAAGACCTGATACAACCTCAAAGGCAGTCGGTAATTTTCATTCCAAGGAACTAGTCTTTTCCCAGTAACTGGTAAAGTTAATGCTGCTAAAATACACCAACAGCTTTGGAATTTTATTATCCAATCAAAATCGGAAGTTTTTCGTACGTTGTTTGACAACATCCTGCACCGACCGCGGGCTCAGCTATTGTGAGAGACTTGATTCGGATCAATATTAGTATCTGGGCAACTGCGCACCTACCCCTCCCCTAACCCAACAGTAACACTAACGTATTAACTTATTATAACATGTTGGGTTAGGGGAGGGGTAGGTGCGCAGTTGCCAAGATACTGATATTGATCCCTTGATTTTCTGACGGACACTCCCAACTTCTACCATGTTGACCAACTTCTGATTTCTCTTTGCCTTTTCAGTTAATTGTCACTAGGGCGGTCATAAGAATATAGAAACCCATCTTCACAGAGGTCTTGTTTAAAAGTACCATGTGCAAATTCTGAGAACCAACGTTATTGAAATACAGGGCAATCAGCAAAAGAAATTAAGATTGAAAAGTTTCAAGAGCCATCAAAAATAGTCCATTTCCAACGTAAATTCTCTTTTTTTTTTCATCTGTAGCGAATCGATCCTCGCCAACCTTGCAGACAACCTCCAGATTGTCAAAGCCCAGTGAACCGACACCGGTGAGCGAGGGAAAAACAAAAACTCCCAAGAGTGCCCAGTGCTGCAATCAGAAGAACAGGGAGTATCCGTCTAAACTGCTACAAGGAAAAGAGGTGTATGATGACAAACCCAGCATCAGTAAGTGTTGTGATATGTGAAGAAAAGGCAAATGTCATTGGTTACACTCTTTTTTTTTATTAAGAACCATTAAAATTTAGCTCAGGCTCAATGTTCTTTTTTTTCGGCCATTTCAGCCTCAAAATGTTCTTATTTTGTTCTTAAAATTCTGTGTTCTCTTATGGCTCCAAATGTGGTTATACCGTACTGTACAGTACTTCACTGTAGGGACCCTGACCTGCAGAGTGCCTAAACCATAGATAAACATTAAACAGTTGGATTTTTTATCGTAAAAAATGGGCGAATCTTACAGAACGTGGATTATATTACTGTATCAAAGCACTAGATGCATGCGGGGCGCTACATGTTTTCTCATCTACGGCATCAAGATGTCAAAGCGACAAAAAGCAACCTTAGGAGAGTTTGGCTTTAGCAAGATAGTGTGTTATAGAGACGGTGAAGTGGATGTCATCCTTCCGGAATTCGTTGATACATTAATATGTACCTGTACTATATACACTGTACTGCAATTACCATTCACATGCATCATATAGTGATGGATAAAGAACCTGTGCCTATCAGTACATGTATACTATTACAGTTCATGTAGTGGTCATTGTTTATACTCACACATGTAATCTGTTACTGTTTACACACGAAAAGTGTGATAATGAAGTGAGTGATGTATATATCTGGAAGACTGTATAGTAAAGACCCTGAATTTTGAAAAGAAACGTTAGCTTTACACTGTCGTAGCGGTCTGATGTTTGTTGAAAAAAAATTCAGCCTCAGATTGTTCTTAAATTGTTCTTATTTTTCGAGCGATTTCAGCCTCAATGTTCTTATAAGTTTGTTCTTATTAAAAAAAAAAAAGAGTGTATGTTGGTGTATTTCAATTAGGGGTTGGTTGTTGATTGGTGGAATTTCATTTGTTGCTCTCCACCTCTAATCTGCTCCTACGATTCTAAACTGAAGAAAACTGTGTAGGAAAGACTCTAAATCAGGTGTTTGATTTGTTGTTTTGTTCAAGGGGCATTGTCACGCTATTTGGCAACTTCATAAAAAAGCTAGAATGTGTCTTCGCATCAATTGAATTCCAAAACTAATGATCTAGTTTTGTTATTGAAGACTATTTGAAGGTACTGAAACTGTTTCCTGTCGCCTGTCGCTACGGATGGCATGGATGGAAACTGATAGATTGAAACTTGAAAAAATTGGCCATTTTTTTGAGTTTTGATGCTACGTATTCCAAAAATCCTCAAGAAATTTTTTATGGTTAGCCCTCTAGTAAAGTAAGAACTTTATTGATATCTTTATTGATATCTTCGCGTAGCTTTACAGAAGCATATTGTTTATGATTAAAGCCTCAAAGTAACGATCTTAGTACAGAATTGACCTAAAACAGCAAAATCCTCGTGACACTGCTGATTAGATACAAGAGTAAGTTTCGTCTATTTTTGTCCCATTGTTTTTTCAATCTTTAAATTGTGACTTGTTCAAGATGATCGTGTTTACAGGGCTGTAGTAAAAGATACTTTTGAGGCTGTGAAAAACAATCGTGTACAAGACTGCAGTGATTATTTGTATTACACGTTTTAGTTAACCTTCCTCTGGTTTTGAGCTGTTTTACTCTAATTTTGTAGGTCTGCCTAGCACCAAATTACATGACCCTGAACTTCGCATCCTGGAGAACAACTACGTCATAACATATAGTAACAAAAGGTGAGAACTAATCAGGTGTCACGTGATAATGAAGGCTTCTGTTAGCCATGAACCAGAACAAGCAAAGCTAAGACTACATGTAGTATATCAAGAGAAAGAATGATCCCTTGAATTGCTGTCTAAAAGCTTTCGTCGGGATAGAGAAAATTATCACAAACAATGCAAAATAGCGACCTACGCGAACTCGTTGGCGAGGTGTATTTCGACGTAGCAAAATCCTGAACTTCGAAATTTTGTAGGTCTTTCAGAGTTGAAAATAGCCGATGAAGGGTTCTCTGCCAATGAAGAAGACAAGGAAAAGGTTAATTATCCCGGCAAACATCAAAGAAGTAAACAAACAGGCTAAGAGTTGTGTTGGAAGGTCTTTGATCCCGGACATCTTTTGTTTTATGCTCGTTGGCTATGCATGAATTACGTAATCACAATGCTTCCATTGGGTAGCTTTATGAGCACACATAACCATCTTTTGTATTTTGCCAGGTTTTGTGCAGGGTCAACCCCAGAAATAGCCAACAAAAACATACAAAAAAAAACTTAGCGATGCTTCATAATCATTCCCTCTATTAACTATCTTTCCACTGAGAAGAAACTACTGTTTTACGTTGTAAAGTTGTCTTCTCATTCGTGCTTTCATTGGATATCGCTGTCGCATCCTCTTTACTGACATAATTGACTTTTTTGTTGTTTTGCCTTTGCAGCTCTCGTAACTCGTCACATTATATTCCATTCAGCCCTGACTTGCCATTTCAACCCATCACGCTCGAAATCAAGTAAGACGTCCTTTTTGTTACCTCTACTTTGATCAGTTTTATATTTGTTGCCCTTAAAAGTAGTTCCTAGACCCCTCTCTATGGTACTCGTACAAGTCCACCAATCACGATGAAAATGCTTTCCTTCTGACCAGCCAATTGAAGGACCTTAAAGGGGCTCAGTCACGTTTGAAAAGCTTAGCAAAACTTTTCAAATTCGTTGTTTGCAATCCGTGTCAATCTTCTCCATCCTTAACCATCCTTGTTCCTTTATGGTTTATTATTATCTCTTTGATGTTTTTCTATCTTCATAAAGTGTTATTTTTAGGTTTCCTTCAATTTAACGGTTATTTTTTCGATGTTCAAAATAACTCAAGATGCCGTGACTGAGCCCCTTTAAGGTGGCTGGAAACAGTTTCCAGTACTTTCCAAGACTTACAGTTTGATGGGTCATTATAACCACTCTTGATCGGTTAATGCCACAATCATGGTATCAACAAACTGCCCAATCATTGATGAACAAGTTGCTGTTAATTTGGTGGCACAATAGGTTACCATAGCAACAATATGACTTGCTGAAAACACCCTTAATTTTAGCTTTAAGTGCTTATAACTCAAAAACGAGCTCGGTGACCCTCATTTTTTATTATCGAATTGTAATTAGCATGATAAGATGCAACTTTTTGCAAATTTTAAAAAAATTCTGTCAAGGGGGTTCAGAGCCACCTCTAAATTTTCGAAAATTTAAGGCAATGAGAGAGGCACTGTGAGAGTGAAGTGTCTTGCCCAAAAACACAACAATGTCCCCGGCCAGGGCTCGAACCCAGATCGCTTGATCCGGAGACGAGGGCATTAACTTTGAGGCCGCCGCGCCTCCAGATAAACTGAATTCCGTTTTTTCTGCGGTGTTGAGTTATAACTGAGTGAATTCAAACTTGTCTTCTGTTTTTAGTTCCACGGCGAGCTCATTGGTACTGCTGTGTTCTAGCTCTTTCAAGTATGATTGTCCAGAGAAGAACATCCACCCACTTTATGATACTGCTAAGACACATGTAAGATTAACATAGCTCTGCTGATAAGCCTTTTCTATTACTTTTACTCTTTCTTTTCCTTGTGGACATAGAAATAAATTCAATTTTGACAGAAATTATAAATTGACTCTGGAGCTCAATGTAGCTCAATAGAGAGTGGATATCTCACTAGTTTCTTTAATATATCTGTCCTCATTTTCTTTGTACCGTCTTCAGGACTCGTGGAAAAAGTGTCACAGATGGCAGCTTCCGGTGGCGTACTATTATAAGAGTACTTATCACTTCCGGCTGGTTCTCTCGCCAGTAATCGGCAATGGGCGCAATGTTACGTGTGCCACACCCTCACAACCGAATGGACCTCGACTTCAAGACTTATATTTCAACTTTATACGCAAGTGTAACACATAATTTAGATTTAGTTCATAGTTTTGCTGCTTCAGGGTATTGCCTTTATTATTTACATATTATTTTATAACCGCCCAAGGTATTAAGTTAAGTTTATGTGTTGTTTTGGCTGGTATGGGTTCGCTTCTCATATTATATTCTCTTTGTAACTCTGTAAGTCGGTCTTGTTTGGGCCTCTTAAGTTAACCAATATCTTTCAAGTCTGACATAATTCCTGTAATTTGCTGCAATAACGATTGAGGTGAATGAAATTCAAAAGACTGAGCATTCACGTTCGGTATCTTAACTGGTTTTTTTTTATAATGCGCAAGGTGATTTTAACTTTCGCTTCTCTTGATAAAACCGTAGGGTGTCACCATTTAAGTCACAGCTACCGAGCAGTATTTTTCATGTGGTACAGTTTATTTTGCTGTCACTGACAACAAGGTTGTAACTTTAAGTCTGTGCGTATAACTCTGCTGTGTAACCATCCAAGTGAAAGCTATCAAGCAGTTCTTTCTGTTTCATGTGGTATTGTTTATCATGTTTTAATGAGATTTTTTTTTACTTTTATTGTTTTTGACATAAAAAATAAGCACTGAGGAACATATTTTTGTGATTATCTTACGCAGTTTAGAATTAATAGCGCACCATTCTTGATTACATTTCGGAAAATACGTTTTACTCCAGAGATAACAGCTTTAAAACCTGATTGGTTTTTATATTTTCTCATATATGAATGTTTTATACTATTAAGGGCTATAGGGGTGTCTGAATCCCCAAAAGACTAGGAACGAACTCCTCTGTAAGACAGATAGACAACATATAAAGACGATATTTTTGGGTCGTCACGCGCATTCGTATCCTTGCGTGACTTCCATTTGCGTGACCAGGAAAGAGACCAATAACATATTCAAGTATTTTCAACATGGAGTGCTTCAATCCTGGATATTTTATCAATAGCACTTCATATTTTTCATTCGTATTACAATATATCATCAAAGTTTAGTTAGCCATTTTTGTATTAAACTTAACGAAATAGGAGCCGTTTTAAAATTAAGCAAACTGGCAAGTTTAAAGGTCTACGGTTTTCTTCGCGGTCAATCAAACACTTGTGTGACGTTATCGGCACGTGCCTATAACTTCAGTCCGCTGCTGTCAATCATTCGTACGATGGCGAAGCCTAGTAATGTGTGCAGAAATGACTGCCCTCGTTATTTTCGTGACAGCAGTGCCAGATACCACAAGCAAATGGACTAAAAACGGCAGAGAAACCGTTGGTTTACCGTTTAAATTTTGCGTTTGTCACAATTATAAAAGCGGCCGTATTTCTTTTGATTGTTAATGCAAGAAGCTAAGTTTCTTGCAAACCAATATTAGTCTGAGAAGTCTTATCAAGTTATGATGTAGAATAATTGTTTTTTACTGAACCGGTCTTAATTCGATGTTTTAAAATTCTGCTGTTGGTTAATGTACCCGATTACACTTGAATTTTCAGGCATCGAAAGCGGACTTTTTTCAATCACTGATGCATCACAATTTTCAACAAAATTTTATCTACGTAGCTCTTATTAATAATTAAATGAAATTGACAGGTAAATATTCTGTGTACATACATTGCCCCAGTGTTTCCAAAAAAATCAATTTCAATTTAGTAAATAGAAGAATTGTACAGAACAAATTTTACCAATAAATCACGAGTCAAATTTTTAGACAAGATCTCCATGACTGTTGTTGTGCTGTTGTGGGGGCTGGGTAACCTAGCAGTTCGTTCCGCTAAAAGCGACTGTACAAAGAAGGACTCGACTGTAACCCTCCTATTTGTATGGGAGGGTTCGACGAAAGGATTTTGGTTGTCAAATATATTTGATTTTATTTATTTATTTTATTTCTTATGAAGGGATAATCTTGCGCGCTTTCAAGAATAGTTCGTGGTGGTTCAACTCTCCAATAATAATATGTAAATGCGTGTTAAATAAATTTTACAAGTAGTCCCCGGCACGATCATTCCACTGACATCACGTACTAAAGAAGCTAGCGAACTAGAGGCTTGACAATCAAGAACAAAAATATCTTTTTTCGTCTTCCTTGGTGCGCAAATGAGGAAATAACCGCTGCGGAGCAAAATTTGGCTTTGAAAATTTACTTCCGCAACAGTCTTGGAAACAAAATTTTCTTCCGCAACGAGGTCACAAACAAAATTTATTTCCGTAACAAATGTTGCATGCGCTCTTTAATGGTGAAACATTCAAAGAAACCGCGTTTCTATAACAAAATTTTCTCTTTCAGAGGGACCTTTATGCATAAGATCAGTAATAGACCTTTTTCGCTTGTACATTTTGTTTTCCCAATACAGATCATGTGATGATACTCAGGAGATTTGATCCTTTGTCTTGTTCATTAAAAAGAGTACATGCAAGCATGAATATGTCTGCATGTACTGTTTTTAATGAACAAAACAAAGGATCAAATCTCCTGAGTATCATCACATGATGTGTATTGGGAAAACAAAATGTACAAGCGAAAAAGGTCTATTCTTCTTATGCCTTGCTTTTAGAAAGGTATAGAGCGTAAGAGAAATAGAGCGAGAATATAGAGACGTGATTCCTTACCCCTCCCCCACCCTTGACAGTAACGGCCACGAAAACACTTATCGCAAGCACACTGTCACTAGTCACTCACTACCGTCCTCAAGTGAGTTCCGATTAGGCCATATTCTAAGTCTGTGTAAATCTTCCTAATTCCTATCCATCCTTGTTTCCTTTGTTTGAATATCACTTCATTGCCTTTTGTCTACGTTGGTAAATTATTCTTTTGAAGTTCCCTTCGATTTAAATTTATTTTGAACCTTTAAAAACGACTGAAGGCACAGTGTCGCCATATTTAAAGTCATCAGTTTTTTGACGGTGTACGAAATTGCATTCAAATTTAATCCTGAAAAATAAAATTATTTTTAAGGCAGACCTCAGAAACGGCATAGAACTAAAACTTAAGTAAAATAAACAAGGCCGATGGCCACAAGAAAGATAGATAGATTATCACGGATCACCAACGACAAACGTAGCTGGTTTTTGCCATAACTTCAAATTAATCCTTACTTATAGACGATGACTTGACAAAAACGATGGCCGGACACAGCCGTTGATTTTGAATTGAAGAGCAGCTGAACATTTTAGGAATAAATGCTTGGTCAATTTACACTTGATAGCTTTTCAGTTGTAATTTTGTTTACAGGCTCTAAGTGAAACAACAGTTTAATCTTTCGCTCGTTGCTGGGAAGAAAAGCAGTGTTTTCCCAACAGCAATATTGTGTTACCTGCAACCACTTAATATTTCTTTCTTCTTTTCATTCTAATGTTACTATACGGCGCTGTAAAATGACAGATGGTCTTAAAATCTTTATAAAGCACACAAACAAAAGATCAAATGCACTCAGACAAAAGGTTTCCTCTCACGACTCGCCTACACGCGATAACATACTATTTTTGGGTTATTTGGCTTTCTATTTTAAAAACCTTGGCCGTGGCACAACTGAAAATTAACTATCAGGTTTTAAGTGTGGTTTTATACACAGTCACAATATGCCTCAACATACAATATTGTATCCGCTGAAATTAGTAGTCAAATAAGGCTTTGTTTTTATATCATGAGCTATACGAATCGCAAATGAGTTGCATGTTAGTAATATGAAAGATAAAACTAAAACAGAAAGTGGGCGACAATTGTCACAGAAATTTTATTTCTAATGGGTTCAAATACTATGTTCTAAGTTTGATAAAGTAATAGTTTTGTCAGTGATGGTTCAATATTAAGCAATACATCGTGGTTTGACTGATATTGCGAGTCTCATTATCGCAGCTGGTGTGTTTAGAAGCAGTCGGAGATATTCCACAAGAGGCTTCGCGTCATCAAAGAAATGCTACTGACGCCTGACTCTACTTGTAAATGAAGTAATTTGTCCCCAAAACAGAACTTAAAGATTTAAATATCCGAGTGTCAACACACTTTTATCAATTGCTGAAACGAGTTACATCGCGTTGCAGTCTGTCTGTTGGATTTCTGACATTTTCAGTTAACCAGAGCTTCCGTGTTATTTTGTTTCAAAATTTCTTCCTTGTTTTACTTTCGGTGCAGCGCCAGTGGAAGTCTGGATTGAACACGGAAGTGCAGTCAGAGAAAAGTGTGATCGATTGAAGCTTATGCTCAGTTCAGTCATCAAATCTATTTGGCCTGTACCCATCGGTTTTCTCTTGGCTTTTCTTGTAATAATGGCGTGTATTTTTCGTAAGCGTTGCTTCAGTTGCTTGAAGAGTAAACGCAACAGTGTGGAATCTGGAACATACAGGCGAAATGCCGAATTCGACGGTAATCCTCCGTCAAACGGCAGTAATTACGGGAACACACAACCTGGCCAAGAATTCTCTGATGGACAGCAACAGGGTGAAATCCACAACTGGATGATTCCAAGCGCCGTCAATATTATTTCTCCCGCCATAAATGTGGGGACCTTAGCTCGTGGAAACATGAATCAAGCTACAACAAACGATCAAGAATCATTCCGTTTGGAAGACCCGCCACCATCATACAGCTCATTGTTTTATTGTCCACCGCCTAAATACGAAGATGTCGTGAGAGCTCAGTGAGTGGTCAATGCAATAAACTCCATCATTTGACCAGAAAGATTTCATAATTTTATATAACGATTGCACGTTAGATTTTTTTAAGTACAGAATCTTTTATTGCGTCAGAATGTATATATGAACAATTTAAAGCAGCTTATATTACGTGATTTAATTTATTGAGGAAAATTTGCGATTACGAGATTGTCGAGGAAAGGAACATTGATGCAAAGACAGTCTGTGAAAGAACTGAACTGTGAAGTGATTAGCATTTCATGATGACAAGTCAAATATTTTTAAAATATTCAATATTGTACATGTGAAGGACGCTTGATATTGTTCAAGTCAAGTGGTTCCCATGCCATTTTAGAACACAAATGTGTAAACAGTATAATAATATGCCATTTTAATATTAGAATGCTATTATTGAAAATTTACTCCAAGGCTCCTAGCTTGGGAAATATATTGCAGACGAAATCACACAGAGGCAACAGACCGAATAGTTTAACAGATTTATTTTGTCCTATTTGTAAAGACTTAAGCGTCCTACAAGAGCTGGGGTAGTCGTTTGAAATGTCCGGTAGAAAGCAACGCGCGGGGAGCTCGAGACGTCCGCGAAGCGTGAAGCGTGAAGCGGAATTGACGTCACGAGAGCTTTCAGGCCTTGACGTTAGAAGCCTTACATAACACAATGCTTACCTGTAGGATTAATACTGTTTTAGGATCAGTTATCTCTTGTAGCTTTCTTTGGCATCTTTTGCCTTGTGCTTAAAGATTTTGAAAAACCCTTAAGGCCCGTTTACACAGGCGATTTTTATCGCAGCAACTCGATGCAATTTTTGTCGCAGCAAAATCGCATCAAGTTTCAAACATGTTCGAAACCCCTGCGATATCGCGGCGACAAATCACACTGAAAATCGCACCTGGTTTAAAGCTCGTTTAGACGTGGGATTTTTGTCGCGGCAACTCGATGCAATTTTTGTCGTGCTAAAGTTGCAAGTCCTTGCAACAAGTTTCAAACATGTTCGAAACCCCTGCGATATCGCGGCGACAAATCGCACTGAAAATTGCACCTGATTTTCACGTGTGATTTTCAAGTTGCAACTTTAGCGCGACAAATATTGCATTGAGTTGCCGCGACAAAACTCGCCTGTGTAAACGGGCCTTTAGTTAGCATTTAGCCGTTGATTTTCATTGTACTCAAGAACTTTCCGCGACACCGATTAAAAGAAATACTTTTTATTTGGTAGATAAAATTGCTTGTGTCACATTTTTTAATACTAATAGTAATAATAGTAATAATAGTAATAATAGTAATATTTTATAAACTTAACTTTTCGTATGTTACAACATACATCATCAGAAGTGATTATTTTTCGGTTACAGATAAATTTAAATTAAAAAAATACAACTCATTGTACGGACTAAGAACTAACAAAACTGATTGATATAAAACGACAAGAATATGCTAATAATAGAGATAAAGTTTCTCACTGCTAAATGAAAACGTTGGCAGTGAGAAACTTTATCTCTATTATTAGCATATTCTTGTCGTTTTATGTCAATCAATTTTGTTAGTTCCCAGTCCGTACAATGAGTTGTAGTTTTTGAATTTAAATTTATCTGTAACCGAAAAATAATCACTTCTGATGATGTATGTTGTAACATACGAAACGTTAAGTTTATAAAAGTTATGCAGTTCAAGCAAATGTGTGCGTTTTATTCCTAATAGTAATATTAGTAATAATAGTAATAATAACAATTATAATAATAACAATTATAATAGTAACAATATTAATAATCACAGTAATAATAATAATTATGAAAATAATGATTATGATAATAATAATAACAATAACAATAATAAAAATAATAATAATAATAATAATAATAATAATAATAATAATAATAATAATAATAATAATACCAAGGTTTCTCAGCAGTACACAGTAAGATATTGATTTCAAACAACACACCATGTCTTGGAAATTCATATTGTATTCTCGTTTCACATGTAAAGTGTACCCCTCTTCACTTCTATATCCTGAACAATTTAATTTTTTAATGAGCCTTGTCGATTCCTTTCCCTCTGAATACCGTGCATTTGCTAAATCTTTACTGATCCATCGCTGATTGAAGAGATTCCAAATGATCGCCAAATTAGACTGGGAAACGGGATCTCAGTTTTAATCCACAACATCTCCTCTAAACAAGTTTATGAAATCGTTTTTGGAAAGAAACAAATCCCACCACTGCAAAAAGAAAACTAACAGATAAATACCCTGTATAAACTATTTACTCTTAACCCTTCCGTTCAACTCTGGAATCGACTGGAGAGTTTCAACGCAAATTCTGAATTGCATCGTCTAAGCGTAGTTAATAGAGGGGACTGGTTATGAAGCCCGGCAAACATCAAAAGAGGAAACAAAGATGCCAAGATTTATGTTGGAAGGTCCACGACCCTGCAGAATCTTTTGTTTTGCCCTCATACACTATGCATGAATTACGTAACCAACACGTTTCTATTGGTTGGTTCCTCAGTTCGGAGTAAACAACTATTGTGCTTTGTGCAGGGTCAAGGCCAAAAAAAGCGAACAAAACATACAACAAAGAACTTTGACGAGTTTCATAACCATTCCCCTCTATGAACTATGGTCTAAGCAAATGAAAACTTTATCGTTTTGGCTTAGTTGCCTCCCATATTTGCACCTTTTGCAGAAGCCATCGAGCATTTACTCTTTCCCAGTAAAATATCCTCTGAATTCTGGAAACCTGTCTTATCCTGGCTTAAAGACAATGGTATTTCAGTATATTGAAGCATTGAAGGAGTGGTACATAATTTTAGGGAATTTCGACACAAAAGACGATTTTACTTTAATAAAAATTTATTATCATTATGATTATCATTATCGTTATCATTATCGTTATCGTTATTATTATCATTATCATTATCATTATCATAATTATTATTATTATTATTATTATTATTATTATTATTATTATTAGGGAAATATTACAAGCGGATAAATGAAAGTTCATCATAATGAACTGCGGAGAATGATATGAAGACATGATTGATCATCACAGTTATGGTCACAGCGTAAGCAGTGTGAAATTAAAAAGACATTCAGACCTTGACGTGGCCAGCTCCCAGTTGGTTTGATAGCTCAGTTGGTAGAGGACCCTCGTAGAGCACTGCACCAGTATCGCAGAGGCCCTGGGTTCGAATCCCGTTCCTGAGGCCTGAATTTTTTTCAGGCTTTAATTTCACAACTGCTGTGTGCATAACTGCGATGATCAATCATCTCTTCAAATATTATATTTATTCTACAAAGTGCCAAAATAATCTACCCACTGTTCATTTTTCTATCGTGTAAACGACGCTTCGTCACAGTCCCAGCAG
>JAHPZR010036780.1:27500-30000 GCA_019787425.1 Platygyra sinensis
AAATTCTGTTTCCAAACAGAAAACTGACCTCAGCTCCGCAATCTCTCAGAGATGATTCAAGTTACGAAAGAATTACAAGGTACACTACTCTCTCTAAGTGTTGTTTTAAAAATTTTTTTATAACGTTGTGCTTCTGTTGTGCACGTCACGTAAAGTTCCGATATAAACTCGCGAATAATTATCTCGGCATTGCAAAAAGACTTCTCATTGTAGACATATTCTAGTTCTCGTATTCAAACAGTGCATCTTGTTTAAATGTATCGAGTTTTCATGTTACGACGAGTGTCGAAAGTTGACCAAAATTAAACTGAATTTTAAGTTCTTGCCGGTTCCACTCAATTCATCGTCATAATTGTATTCTCCTCTTAGCAAAATTAATACGATTTTGTGAAGTTTGCCTGAATACCAACTGCATGATCGTCGCGTTCAGCGAGTCAACCGTTGGCACAAAAACATCTAAGGTTAAGTTCAAACGAACTGAGGCCATTCTTTGATGTACATAAGCTTACTTGGTAGTATGAATATAAACAATGAAGTGGTTTCTTCTGCTTTTTGTAAGTGTCGTTCGAATCCTCTTTTCTTTTTTTAACAAAAACATAAAACCAACTGGCTTTTAGATTTTTCAACTTTCAACTAGTACATGACGTATTAAAATTCAAATCGTTGCAATTTAAATTGTATCACAGCCAATTTGTAATTGTTTGAATGTCACCATCACAAGTAAGATAAATACTACAGTATGCTGCACAATTATAAAGTACAAAAAAAGTGAAGCCACCTTCACCACAGAGCCATCCCAGTTGAGAAAGTTCTTTTGATAAATGGCGAAATTAACCGGGCGCCTTGAAGGATTTCCAAATTTACTCCTAAGCCCTTGCATTCGTTTCAATGGAAGTATTTTACACCTTGACACACTGAAACGCTTTGCCGCCACATCGACAAAACGTTTTAATTGATATTTCCAAGCCAACCTTTAAAGCCAAATACAAAATTTCGATACACCTTCTGAAAAGTGATTAGAGAAATGTTAATCATAGAGAACTGATTGGAAAAGAGAGTATAATTTTCCCCAGTTAATGGCTTTTAAAAATTACTTTCTGAATACGCAGTGTTTTGATGTGGATCGGGCAAATGTTTAGATCGTGTGTTCACATTGGGCGTATAGAGACGAAAAGAATGTATGATTCTAGTGATTCCTTTCATAGAAAGATCTTTGATTTCTTGCCGGATCTGGAGCTCCAGTTTGCTAACCACCGTGTTGACAAATATAACTTTCCCACAAGCAAGATCTGTTTTGCTTACCACACGCGTGCGGTCCTCGTAAACTCGAAATCAATACATTGTTTGTCATTGAATCAGGCTTTTTGCTGCAATAGTCTTTCCCACCAGGTACCTTGCACAGCTGTGCTAATGTGTGTCCGCATATCAGAGGCATTATTTTGTTTTAGGCACCAAATATAGTTCTTTTGTAGGCCAGTCAATTGTTTATTTTTGGCTCGTAAACAACAGTCCTATCAAAAAAAACCCCCTCAGTTGGGCTTAAAAGAAATACCGGCAGAAAGCTTTAAAAAATAAGATAAAGTTGTCCAGTTATTCAAGAATATTTTGTAACAGTGACACCCGTCGTTTCAGGGAACAATGAATTAACTTGTTGACTTCTAATAGAAAAGAAAACCTTGAATTTGAGATCTTGGGTAAGAGCGAGTGTGACAACTATAACTTGGAAACTTTCGTTTCTCAGGAACTGTAGTCTTTGTCTTGGTAGTGAAAATACAGGAACTGTTGATAGGAGATTGCCAAAATAAGATCAAATTCTCTCAAATTATTATCCTAGATATAAATTACTGCGTGTGTATTTACATTACGGTCCGTAATTTTTCGCCAGGCAATAACATGTTATCAGTATTGTTTCAACCGCTACATTTTCTTTTCTTTGTTATAGCTCAGTGGTTTCTTAGTTATCATTCCCCTGAGGGGGGACTTGAAGGGGGCGGAGCACAACGGCCTAGTCCTTAGGGGTTCTCTGGCTGTCGAGTGCGAAAAACACGTAAGGCCCTGGGACAAGTTAATTGGCAAAGTCTTGCAATTTCGCACCGAATCTAGTTTCGAGTAGAGAATTGTATTATCATATCAGGTTTTTTAAACTTTTCTCCAGTAAGCAACAATTTTCACATTTTTATTCAAGAAGAAAAAACATACAAACAATATTTTGCATCTCAGATAAACGCACATTACACCTGCGTGTGCACACACTCCTGCTAAAAATACAAACGGCGATGAAACAAATATTGAGAGTCACTCAGATGCAGGTGCGTATGTATTGTTTTAAACAATGAACGTTATGGCTAAATGTATATAATTTTAGCTTTTTGAGTACAGAGAACACCGGAAAACAACGACAGTCGTGTTTAAAAGGGTTAAGGCAGGCTTGAATGCTTGAAAATTGGGACGAACGGTATTACAAAGTTCTTTTTTAACTTCCTGTCACCTTAACGACATT
>JAHPZR010036780.1:35000-42500 GCA_019787425.1 Platygyra sinensis
CTCCAAAGTAGAAATGTTAGCGTGAAGTCAGCTGGCTCAAAAGTAGACTTTTGAGAAAAATGCGCTTTAGGTTTCTTACATGATGGATTAAGCATTTAAGAAGCCAAACATTGAGAGGAGGGGGTGCAAATTGGATCTCCGGATCCGGGGAGGGGTTGCAATGGTTGTTCTATTTTGTAAAACGTTTCGGCAATTGTAGGAAATGTTCCCTTTTAGAAGGGAAAAAGATGAGCCTATGATAGTAAATTAGGCAAAGTTTTCCCAAGTAATTATACCAATCGAGTTGTACATCCCGTTGAAGCCCTGATTTTTTTCAGGCTTCTTCTTTCCAATTGCTTAAATTGGAAAATTAACTGCGATGATCATTCTTCACTTGCATCTACAACCGCAGTTCAAATATGAATTATTTCATATACTTTACATCATTTCATTCCTCACGGGTGATATGAGCTCAATAAATTGACCTCGCTCCCAATGTGTGGCTTCATAGCTCAGTTGGTAGAGCATCGCACCGGTATCGTGGAGGTCATGGGTTCGAATCCCGTTGAAGCCCTGATTTTTTTCAGGCGTCTTCTTTCCAATTGCTTAAATTGGAAAATTAACTGCGATGATCATTCTTCACTTGCATCAAAAACTGCAGTTCGAATATGAATTAATTTCATATACTTTACATCGAGTTGTACATCTCTTTACAACTTTATTACAAAGTATCGTTGATATATGTTGGAACTAATCTATATTTTTGGTCATATTCTTACTGTAAACAGCCGTTGCTACGTTAAAAAACTTATACCACTCTGTACTTTCCACACTCACCTAGAGATAAATTCAGCAAGGTAGTTTCAAAATGTTTTTAACAAGTGTAAAAGGGTCTTAAATCTTGAATTTTCTAAGACTGGAATTTTTCATGAATGGACACGGCCACATTTTTTCGAAAATGAAACTTCGCGACATACTTTTATATCTTCATTCTGTAAGAAATTAAAACCTCTGCATATGTCAACTTTTAATCCTGAGTTAGAGGGAGTAGACTTTTAAACAATCGCGCGCACACTGATTGCTAAATGTTTATTGCTATAACCACGTGCCTGTATGACGTCACAACACCCTGTGTGGTCCCCTGTCAATCAAATCATGCCTAATTAAAAGAAAATATTTTCATGATGAAATTGTTGCTTCAGTATTTGCCGCCGGTTATACAAGGTTTAGCAAAAGAAAAGAAAGAGAAAGAAATGTCAAATTTTAAAGTTCTCTTTGTCGCTGCCACTTATATGGTCAAATGGGTCCATTGTGAGAACTTTCTCTGAGAACTTTCTCCAGGTTCTACAAGTAAAAATATCTGCACCTCTTTTTGTGATTCAGGTAAGACTTATCTGAATCACAAAGCTTTAAAATTCGCCAATAGTAAAATTATTTCGGCTTTTAGAAAGATATCACTGACGTGATAGGCTAAGGGAGACTTAAGCTTCCTCGCATTATTTTCAGGTCTGTACGGTGAGCTGTTAGTACTCTGGTTCGACCTTGTTTTATGATAACAAACATGGACTGCATGTCAAGTCTTCTAATATCGGCAAGACCACAACGACAAACCAATGCAAAGGGCGCCGGATCTTTGGAGATCTGGATCAGTTAAAATCAAAAGATACTATGCAAAAAACGGTAGACTGATCCCCACGGCGAAGAGAAGAAAAGAAATAAAACAGCAATGAAATTAAAACAAGTACAATATAATACAAAGTTGTACTTGTTTTAATTTTATTGCTGTTTTATTTCTTTTCCTCTCTTCGCCGTGGGGATCAATCTACCGTTTTTTTCATGTCAAGTGCCTAACTTAGAAATATAGTCGAAAATAATGTTAAAGTGGTCGTACCTTTAAGGTTGACATGCATGTACTTGAACATGCTATTTTGGTACAGCAAATAGTCAGATATATGGCCATTATGAGAAAAGTGAGAGAATGCTTAAGAGAGCGAAGGTTTATAACTGAGTCAGATATCAATCGGTTAATATCTTTACAACATCGTGGGCGTGTTTCTTATTGATGGTGTTTTAATTATAAATATCGCTGATACAATGGAGTCTTTGCTTCTGCAGTGATCATTTGGCTCAAACCACAACATCTAATCAACCATTTTCAGTTTTCTTTGGTTCGGACCTCTTGGGGCCACTCGCTCGAAACACGTTTTTATTCGCAACAATTCGTTGACTTGACAGAAAAAAAATCATGTAAAATAAAAGCACTTTCTTACTCAATATCTTAGTCACGGCATTAAAAACACTCTTTCATCAAAACAAACTGAAACGTGTTTCTAATACATATGAAAACAACAACCTTTATGCCGAGTGCCGCATTCCAGAAATTACCTCAAAAATACGCGTGCAATATCTGTCACAGATGTTCCATTCAGAAGGTGGTCTGAGTATTTGTTCGGATGCAACCTTAAGAGTCCTGCCAAGCGACCGACGCTAGAACATTTATTGTAATAACATGAAGGTTCCGGACGTTGCGCCCAAAATGAATTTTTGGCCCGTCTTGTAATCACGATTGTTATCTTAATAGCAAGGGCGAAAAAAGTCATGTGGAGTGTAAAATAGTTAACTTGGACCAGGAGCCAGTCTGTCACGACAGAAGAGAAGGAAATGAGCGCGGTCGGTTTCACTGACAATGAGTCACCTCTGCTCCCGCTATTCATAACATTCCAGTCTGCATGTATGCAGTTGAGTCCAATATCTCCCAGCTCCCCAGCGACGGCAGAGTGCTAGACAAATTCCTGCTGAATGATATCATAATGGCAGCATTCAAACATATCTGATTCTAGCTTGATAACATCAATCTCCACGTGTTTAATTAAGAGACCTTTTCAAGCAACAGTGGAACTCCACCTTACTACCACGCGTTTTTTTTAGGGCAACTTTATTCTGGCCTGAACAAAATCTCAGTCAGTTATATTCTTATCTAAATTAAAGAACACTACACGGCCACCTCGTTAATAAAGCCAGATATTTTTGTGGCCCGTTGGTGATAGAATTTGGGAGTTTGCACTAAAATTCCAATAAAACTATATCAACTTTGTAGTTAAACACAATTTCAAGTGTTGTTGATAGCAATTCGCTTTTAATGCACCTCCAGTATTCCACATTTTTTAGAGATGGTTTTGTGGGCGCCTTGCAGATGGGGTCAGGAGATACGTGAAATCGAGTGGGATTAAAAAAAAAACGTGTTTCTCCATTGTTGAAGGTCAAGGGCTAACCACTAAAAGCTTTTGTCAATTTCGCTGCCTTTAGAAAAACATTTGTTTCGCATAACGAAGCAGTGCAATATATTCTCGAGTACTTTCGCCGAAAAAGAACAAAAGGATTAAGTATAAACAGGATTCTATTCTCTTGATTTAAAGTGATTTTCCGGCCGTTGTAGATGATAGGAAAAAACGTCTTACGGCTGTGACGTCAGACCCACCGGAAGTTATCAATCGGGCTGATGATTTATAGCGGGGTAAGGCATGTTATGAAGTCATTACAAATAAACAAGAGATACAGAAAGGTACTTCATTCCTTCAGATAACGAAACCACCAAACAGCAACTCTGACTCTGAGACGACATCGTGATTTTGTTGTTCAGTGGACGAAATGGAGCTTAGCCGAAAACTGACGGATTTTGCCTTAATAAGCGTGGCGATATTTTTTGTTTCGTTCGCGAGAGTGTCATCGCAGTGCAACAATGAACAAGTGAAATCATGCCCAAACGGACTTTGCGATGATGAAACCGAGTGTCAAGGCTCGAGTTCTCAGTCAGCCGGTGGTGTAGAAGCGATAGTGGCTATTATGAGTGTATCTGTCGTCTTAATTCTTGGTTTAGTTATTCTCCTGGTTTACATATGCCTTAAACAGGGACCTTGGTCACATACCGGCGAAGCAACTGATTCGAATGAGAACACTTGCGAAAGTAGTTCTGTGGAAATTCCAGAATGCATTATGCGACGACGATTTTCATCGCTGAGCATGGTGTCTGGACCTCCGCCATATTTCAGTCTTTTCAGGTTTATTTTGAATGAGAATGGAGAGATAACAGGCACGATTGTTGGAGAGAACTCAGTCAGAACTGACCTGAATACACGCCTGCCTAGTGCGGCCGACCAACCACCTGACTACGGCGTACTATTCGCGCAATCTCCACCACCCTATGATCATGTTATACAGACTGAACAACTGACCGTAATAACAACTAATGCCAGTGCCATCTCTGAATGTTAAGGAACATTCTTGGACTTCAATGAAGCGGCTACATGAATTGAGGAGGAATCTTGTCTACAACGCAAGAATGATTTCGAAAACTTTTCGGCTTTGGGTATTACTTGAAATGACCGATGTTTATTTGAAATCAACTAGTGCGGACCAAAAAGGATGAAATGATTCAGTAAGGTGAACAGTACTTTAGATTACTAATGATGTCAGAGCCAGGCTACCAAATACCTCGACATAGCCACTTTGACTTAAACTTTAAAAATTCAAACAACCGCGCGTTACTGAACTAAAGTATATGGCCAAGAGGTGCGGATAATGCTTAGATTCTACTCGTCAATTTTACCAGTTTACCTTACTCTACGTGATTTTACTTTTTAAAACTAGACTATTGTAGAAAACCGCGTCAAACTGCTCTAGTTACGTTGCGAGGTTGAGGATATTATCACGGCGATCTTTTTATCTTGCCCTACGCCGACGCGTCAGGAAACTTCGAGAGAACGAAAGTCAGCGAATTAATAGGTACAGCGTAAAACGTGATATTAAGGTGATGTTCACCCTCTGTCGTGTTATTAGAACTGGTTAAGGGCTATAAAAAGTTGCGTTACTTCAAAGAATCTGCACATCAAGCATTTGTTTATCGCTCGCGTCAGTTTGGGGGATCCGGAAAGGGCTAGTCCGGAAAATCGTCCCACAAGGTGGAAGTCAAAAGCCACGAAATAGATATTATGTTAATTTTTTTTTTGTAAGAGAAGCAACAATTCGCAAAATAGATTATAGAGTATTATGTTTCTGCTTTCCTTTTGTCTTTGGGTTTTCGATTTCGCATCTAAGTGGACAAGAATTATTGTATTATATTTGTTTCTTATGGATTAAGTTAAGTGAACCTGTAAGTATTTATTAGTATATTTTTGAGCTAATGCTCTTTGTTCATACCCAAGATTGTGATGATATTTAATTCTTTATTTATTACGTTCAATAAAGCAATATCTGATATTGCGATAGTTTGAGTGAAAGGGTGATTTGTATGATTAATGCATTCAGAATTAAACAATGTAAACTTATTCACACCAAAAAAGTTTTTCAAAGCGTGTCGCGCATCTCGGAATGAAAATTTAGCCCACAGATTCTTAGTTTGTCATAAATTACCATACTCGTCTTAATCTTCTCCGATCTTAATCTTTGTCGTTTCTTTTCAGTTTATTATTAAGCCTTTGGCACGCCTTTTACTATTTATAAAATTTGCTACCACGTAAAACCGGCTTGACGCATTTCATCGCGACATGAATGTAGGTTGTAATACGTTTCAAAATGACGCAAAATTCAAGCTTCCTGTCTCAAGCTGTCATCTTTTTCAAGTTGGCTTATAAATTACATATAGACGAAAATTAGCAAGGCTGATTACACAGTACAGGAATTTATTTTCCAATATTAATTACATATGCTCAGTCTGATTTTGTGAACAAATGGACTTCTATAATTTATAAAATTTTAGTGATTACAAAGGCTGATTACACAGTATAGGAATATATTTTCTAACATCAATTACATGTACTCAGTCTGATTTTGTGAACGGATCGACTTTTATAAAATTTGTAAAATTTTAGCGCAAGAGAAAAAAAAGAAAAAGCGGAAAAACTTGTCGGTTGAGCGAATGTCACTGCCCTTTGTTTATACCACTAAGGTGTAGATAGACTGAATTCTTTGCTTAATGCTTAATTATTTATATCTCTTGTAGTAGAATACTGCAGATTATGTCTCGAAAAATTACATAACGTAACAGCAACCGATGACAATGACGATAGAAATTGAGGGCCAATCATAGCCCTCACTGTCACTATCAGTGGATAGTTTTGTATCATGTTTATACGCGATTTTTTTTATGACCAAACAGTTTTCCATACAGTCATAACTATTTCAAAACAATGTAATCTTTGGGCGTACGTAGGAAACAAAAAGGTATAAAATGGAAGGGGAGAGTAAGGCGGCGCGACAGGAAATTAAGGCCTGGAAGCGAGGAAACGAAAACGAGACACCCTAGCTGTCATGGCAACGAATCTGGGCTGCAATTAGGCGAAAAAAGGAACAATTGATCGCAAATTGGTCAACTTTCTTGTTAGTGAATTTATTATTTTCTATCGTTGCTGAAAAAATCATAAGCCTCGTAATGTTGGAAAATGCATCAGTAATGTCTTTTGGAAAGCCGAGGTTTAAAAAGTATTCTGATTCCGTTATGATCGAGGGTAAATAAAAACGAATGACATGTTACGTTTTTTAAAGGGCACTGTCACGGTATTTTAGCGTCATTTTACAATGCCAAAATATGTTCCTGCATCAATAGGAACCCAAAAATAATGATGCAGTTTTGTTACCTAGGACTTTATCACTACACTGAAACCATTTATTGCTGCCTACCACTTTGCATGGCAAGGATGGAAATGGATTGAAATTTAAAAAAACTAGCCAGTTTTTTCAAATTCTAGAGCCATTCCTTGAAAATATTGCCAGAAATTCATTATGGTTCGCTCTCTGAGCCACCATTCGTTTGATATGTTTCTGTTAGTCCATTTGAGCATTTTGGGAACGAGTAAAGGTACCAGGTAAAAATTTTAGCAACGAATGAAGCTGAAAACAGCAAAACTCCTGTGACAGTGCTCCTTTAACGTTTTGTTCAAAAAAACCTCCCTAGAGCTGTAGATATAATTCGAGCGTCGGCAGCTCTCCTCTAGCACCCAGCTGCACCAAATAAATAAATAGATAATAAATAAATAAATAAATAAATAATTAATTAAATAAATAAATAAATAAATTATTGCTGGCTGGAATAATGGACTCCTGTATACCGCACAAGTTCACTACCTCACGCCATAACCTACCGTGGTTTAACCGTAGCTTAAGAAGACAGACAAGGATAAAGCAGAGGCTATACAACAGGACGAAAAAATCTGGAAGGCAATGCGACTGGAATAAATTTAAACTAGTCAGAAAACAATTGCACAAGAACTTGAATAGGTCCAGGAACGATTATCTATCTGATTTTTCGGTGACTCTATAAACAACTGAAAACCCGAAGGCTTTTTGGTCGCACATCAAAAAGCTTGGGAAGGAGGACACATATAACCAAGATCTCAAAGTTGGAAATAAAGTGTTTACCGAACCGAGAGCAAAGGCCGAAGTGCTAAATACATGTAGCCAGTTTTCCAGTGTTTTAACAAGGAAGAAACAGAGGATATCCCAGACCCTGGCGAAAACCCTATTCCG
>JAHPZR010036780.1:45000-60000 GCA_019787425.1 Platygyra sinensis
TGCCATCTCTCTATCTTGTCAACCGCCGCAGAATTGTGAGAACGCAACAAGCAGTAACAGTACTGTACTGAACTGTGGCCTGTCGAACATTTCTTGTGGCTTTGGAAAGGTTTGTCGAGGTGGCGCTTGTATTGACGCGGAATCAAACACTCCGGACGAAGACGACGACCAGTTTCCGTCGATGGGGTTGCCATACAGAACAGAGAGTGAAACTTTGACAACTTTAAGCCCTACAAAATCAAACAAGCGCGATAAAGCGTCCGACTCATCTTCTCACAGTTTGATTTCGGGTAATCAGGAATTTGCAATTGCACTTGTAGGCTTTTCAATCCTCTTCATTAACTTCTGCTTGATTTCGTTCTGCATGGCGCGAATGAAACGAAGACGACTTCAGCAGCAGCGCAGTCAGCGGCGCTCGGCGGCAACACAAAGCTCACAAACCGGAGACGACTGGAATGAAAGTAACATCATCAGGAACAGGGGAATTGAGAATTTTGCTCTAAACGGAGACCTCGACGCTTTCGGCAGTGAGTTTATGTATTCACCGGTGCATCTGCCGCCATATGACTTCTCCTCAGCTTATCACAAGCCACGGCCTAGGTTAGAGGACTCAGAAGAGGACGGAGCAAAGGGAGAGGGTAGCGAGAGTCACGAGGCTGCTGTCGATACACAGAGTATACCAGCGAATGAAGATCCTCCTCCATACAGCGACCAACGGTACGAAGGCTCGGGGCCACCAAGCTATGACGAGGCATTGAAGGTACTTGCGATAAATGTGGAGGAATGTACCTCAGGATTATGATTTTTACAACAGTCAACTCTCAGTCAGTGTTTTGATAAGCAGGTGAGAAAGTCAAGTAAAGAAGAAAAGGAGCAATGGAGACTTCGTGTTCTATGTTTGCAAGATAAGAGACTGAGCTGAACTGAAAAATGACAGCCTATCATCCAGGATAAATAAACAAAATAAGTCCACAATAGATTATTCCAACTGACAGCAAACCGAGTGAATTAAAATTTCATTCGGGTCCAAGCCACCATGCACTATCGAATCATTAGAATTCCATAGTACATACAGTACATAGAAGGTTGATAAAACTACGTGTTATGATTGCTGGTTTCGAATTAGATTTCAACTTTTTCTCCGGAAACATATTGATTTAAATTATATTATGTAGAAGAAAGGAATTAACTTTCTCTAGTTAGGAGAACAGCTATGCTGTTGAAATAAAAAGTGCACATAGTGCTAGATACATTTCATTTCAATGTGATCACCTATGATCAAACTGAATGGGATTCAGTGGCTAGTCTTCAATAGTTACGTAACTACCTAACTGTTCCAGATTCAGTTCGTGATAGTTTTGACAGTGAGACACCAACTAAACGACTTTAGAGCACCACGAGATTCTTAGGTATAAAAAAGATGCATTTTCAGTTTTAATCGACGTTGTCCTCGACGTTACCGCGATGATTATGTAAGACTCCCTAGTTGCGTGTCTGCCTCCTGTTCGAAGGGCAATGACTTCCAACATGGCGATCGGCTTACTGCCTTTTCCTAGCAAGCTGATATAATAACATATGATTAATTAGTCCTGGACTTCTGAAATGTGTTCCTGATGGTCATAAAGGGGACCGTTTGGTCATGTGATGGCAAATGTTTATGATTTCTGCAAAAAGTCGGTCGCTAGTCCTTCATTAACAGTTATATAATATATAGACTACGACAGACGCCTTGTTACGTAACTGCCAAAGGACTTCAACCATAGCGGTAAGATTGTTGTTGTGATTATTAGTGAAGTAAATTATGTACTGAAGTAGTTTAATCCTAAGAGGAGTTCAATAGCCCGTTGTATTGAATACGTTTGACTGAAATTTGTACCATAAGAGAAAACAAACTAATGGTAATAAAATAATCCCTTCGTGCCGATGCGCTTGAACGATTTAGTCAATGGCTCCAGATCACGATTTCTTTTTCGCACGTGATATCCTGCACGTGCACTTTTGTTGAGGGAGGCGAATAATCACGCAGACAGGAAAAACCAAGGGCGCTGTATGAAATGTTTTGACTGGTGAAACGAAATGCTTTTCATTATTGCATGGCGCCCTTAACCTGCGTACATCCGCCCCCTCCAGGGGGGCGGGGGCGGATGTAGACATCAAGCATGTAGGCATTTATAGATTATGCTAGTAAAAGTGACATATTATGCTAGTAGCATTGCTTTTTTTTTGGCCAAATTATGCTAACATTATGCTCTTTTTTCCAAATTATGCCAATGCAAATGCAAGTTTACGTTCGGATCAGGCACGGCCGACGCCATATTGTAGCCTTGCCTAATGAGAGGTACTGGGATCGACATGGCTAAAATGTGACTTCCGGTTTCGGTGCACCTCAGACCCGGGCTCAGTGCTTCACAGTGAACTACAAATGCTACTAGTTTAACTAAAACTTGAAATATCGATTAAGGTCACCAAGTGCTTGGGACTAGAGACAAGAAATTATCAAATAATAGCATCAAAAATGATCTGATAATTATCAAAATGCGCAAATTATGCTAGCATTGCTACTTGGCAGAAATTATGCCAGTTTGCTCGAATTATGCCAAAAATTATGCTAGCATAATCTATAAATGCCTACAAGCAAGCAAGCAATGTTGTTGGATTTCCCAGAGGACAGGCCAGGGGCCATAATCGGGGACATCACCGATATTATGACTCCTGTCAGAGCATGGTCAGAGGACGGATTTTAGAGAGGGTAAGAGCTCAGAAATTCTCCAATCAAACCCAGTGTTTCTGATTGATATCTCGTTCCAAAGAGCAAGAAGGCAAGCTTAGGGAATGATAATGGAATCCTGGGAATGACCATTATTTTTTGAGGCAGAGGGAAGTCGAAGAGTTGGCCAATTTGCTGGGGGATAAAAGTTTTTTTCTTACCTTAAGGTTGTGTACGAATGTTTTTAAAACAACAAAATAATTTACGATAGTGGAACTGAAGCACTTGCTTGATTTTTCCCATGGCTCCCCTTGCAAGGGACCTTGCGCCGCCTCGTCACTGGGTCCAGCTACACTTTGGCTTTTGTACACTTCGCCATTGCCTGCAGATTTCATTTTAATCCAGTCTCACGCTTGCGAAATTCACATTTCTTTCAATTTTTGACTATTGTGTGATTCGAATCCACGATATGTTCCACGATATCTCTCCTGTGTGCTTACATACTTCTTTAGCTGTTTGCTGGGTTGATGCTGGGCAAGCATATTGACGGATAAATATAACCCAGGACAAGGCAAACTTTAAATCCCACGTCAGTTGCAATGTTATCTATGATACTCGATTCCTATTATAGCTTTGTTATCTGGCCGCTTTTCATGTTTATCCTAATCCGGGCAACTAATAAACAGGTATTGCACGAAACAAAAGTATTCAGAATAATCAAAGGGCACAATGTGATTGTAATCACTATAAATAATTTATCTTCCACATATTTGACGCGGTCCGCGAGAAAAGATGTCGATCACACCACTGCATAGCAAGTGACAAGCCTTCGTATCGGTTGGGGAACCGTGAGTGCGAATAGTAAACGACGAGTGGAATTGACAAAAGCAAGCATCTTGAATGGAAAAAAGGCGAAAATCTTCCTAACTACTGAAACAGTTTACATAATGAATAACGTACATTTAGTGCAATTTAAACGGTTCACGTTTACATTAACTTCAAATGGCAATTAACTCTAGTTTCTAACGGGGGAAAACTAAATCACCATCTTCGCCATTGCCCACACTCTTAGCTGGCGTTTCTAAAGCGACAGTCTTTGAAGTCTTCGGTTTACCTCTCTTTGATATCAAAGGCCTTGGAATGCAACCACGAAGTTCCTCGACATTCTCATACATTACTCTATTTTAATCATAACTTTCCCTGTGGGCACGCTGTTATCAGCGCTATATATATTTCCTAACCTGCCTTTTAGTATCTCATCATCCCTGATGAAGTCATATCGCTATAATCGCATCAAAAATAATCCTGAGGCATTTGCCACAAAGCCAGTCATTACTCAAAAGGTATTATTTCTACCCATTTGCTTGCAAAGAAAAAACGCAGCGTTGGTAAATACATATATAAAAACATATGGCAGCTATGGTAAAATCTAATCTTGTTTTTCAGTCACACTGATTTGATTTTGGAAATTAATAGTACTAATAAGAACAATTAAAACGGAAAAGCCCTAAGGGTGTAGACAGAACCAGGCGTCAGTGTGGTTCTACTATTGCGAAAGTTGCAATTCTCTTTCCGTTCCTTTACTTTTAATCAACAAACTTGAGACAACAAATTTTTTTATTGCAAACAATCTACTGTACCTAAGGCTGCGGGGAAGATAAACCTACGTTTTAGTAGGCGAAGAAACGAAACGAACCATCTTGAATTTGAAATGAGCCCGGCACAGATCATGAACTGTCAGATGTTATTCAAACATTACACATTAAAAAATTGATGCCAAATACGGCAAGAAAATGTAACATTTTTGCCGCAGCCTAATTAGCAAACGGGTCTTTTTTTTGAAATTAACTGGAAGATTCTATGATAAACTACTTAAAAGTTCAACGAAGTGTTCAGTTTCTAAGGTTTTAAGTCGCCTTGGATGTTTTTGAGGTCCAATATACACTCACACCAGGGAAACCAATCAAAAGCTTTTATTGTTTGTACCGTTGTTTATATAACAACAAATTAAAAACCTTTGAAACGCATTCATTCGTTTAATGTCAACAAATTGTCTGCACACCGCTTAAAAGTTAGCCATTTAGTTGGCAGCGTTAATGTTATGCGGCGCCACAGAGCGAGATTAGCAGAAAATCTGAAATAGTCGGCAAAATTGAATGAGATTTTAATGTGTTTCACTTGCCAATCACCCGTCCAGAGGTCCTGATCAGACCGATACACTACGGCGTATTAAGTTCATTTCTCGGCTAATCAAGATGGTATGTCAAGGGAACAGCGAATCACAGTCACAAAGAGAGAATTCAGAGCTTTTATTTCGGTGTAATGATAGTTAAAGTTCTTCAGGTGTAAAATGGATGCACATGTTATTCAAGTGAAATGGAAACATTTTGTGAAGTGGATGTATGTTGTGACGTTAACAAGTTCATGGACAATTCCAACAGTATTCTGCGAAAATGCGACTACTCAAGCCGTCTGTGACTCATGTGATCTTGCTCAAAGGCACAAGCTTTATAACTGGTTGGTTCTTTGCATCGTTCTACTGTTGTTGGTTCTTCTGCTCCTGTTAGTCGCATTTCTCTGCCACAGAATGTGGCCGAGAGATTCCTTGGTTCTGGAGAGAGCTGTTGGTAGGTGTAATCTCGAAGAACAACAAGCAGTTCTCTCCGACTTAACCCAAGTCTCTACGAGCTCGTGAGGAACTTCAAACATACCGGCATTGACTACACATTTTTCAATCGAGTATTAAAACTGGGATGGAACGGTTTGGCCATCTCGTACACATTCCATGAGACGAAAGGAAAATGTTATCATGGCAAGAAAACTCTCTGCTTGAATCTATCAGTTTTGTTAAGGTAGCACAGTGCCTTCGTTTTATTGTCCAAAACTTGGTTTTAATGATCGCCATCTTTATTCGATGATATTAGACTGGCAAACGCTGTGGCTTTGTAATATAAACCACAAGTACGGTATATTTCATTATTGGACTTTAAGGTACAGGGCCAATGCGGAATGAAGGAGTCTTTTTTTGCCCCGAGGCACATCATTTTTAACCTTTCTACTTCAAGCATTTTCTCGTGGCATGAACAACAAGTCACAACGCACCTTGGTGTTTTCTCAAACTATAACGTGACAAATTGAGCGAGTGGGCGTGACAACATAAGATACAAATGAACCCCCCTTGACAGGAAAGCAGGCAAATCCAGAACATATTGTATCAGGAGCCATCACCCGGCTCCTGATTGTATAGAAATCGGGTGTGAAGCCTGATACGAATAAGAATTACCACAGACAAGATGTCCCAGCAAGACGTCTCCGATGCGGAAGGAACTGGCACAAAGAAAAAATTTGCAACTGTGCGAGTGTGGCAAGGGATATGGTTGTAAATTCAACACCTGTAAATAACGTCCTGGTCCTAATTAATTTATCGTTTATAGAATAAGTGTGAGAGGAAGTAGACGGGGATTTTCGTAAGGTGTTAAGGGAGGACTTTCATACGCCAAAAAGGTGGGGAGGTCGCAAGGATTGGTTTGTCGTTTAGTTCATCCAGATCAGAATTGACTCGGCACGCGTTATTAGTATGGTTTTGGTACAGTAGACATCTTTTTCAATTAGTACATCGCCCAACTAGTGGACTAATGCAAATAAGACGCTACTAGATTGACGACTATTACTTCGCCGGTTTCTCTTTCGTTTTATTCCCAAATAAATATTTCTTCAACTTGCATTTGCTAACTTTATTATTGCCTTTTCTGTCCGACTTGTTGGATGATACTAAAGCAATTAGACCCTTCGCCCTCAAGGGCCACGGGTCAATAGCCCGTTCGGCTTTCGCCCCATGGGCTATCTCTTGCCATATGGGTGTAGCGTTACAGGCAGAGAGCACATGCGCAGCCTCCCACGGGGTTGCGCAGGAGTACAAATTCGCACACAATTGCTTACACCCGTCTCCACCGCCGGACTACTGACACATAAAATTGAAGTTGTCCAAAAGTAGCCAAATTCTGGGATTAATAATGTGTTAAGAGACCCAAAGGTGACAAGGTGAATGATGTAATCCCTATCTTAATCTTTTTGTTTTCATGTGACGACATCATTTTTCAAAATTACAAATTAGCAATCCTCCTGGCGTTTTACTGTCATCAGACATAAGAACTTATCAAAACTTGGCGTTTTACGGCGTTTAGGCTCGATAGGTTTCCTCCTCATTTTCTTATTAGAGGACATTTGAATTTCCAACTTAATGCGTTGTGTGACATTAAATGGCAGTCCAGCTAGTCCGAGAAGGATCACGCGTAGGTCAAAAGAGCAATTATCGCTTACGTTATTGGTAACTAAACAGTTCTTGCACTGGAAGAAGTATTACTTTCAATGTCTCTGAACTCTAGAGTAATAATTTTTCGTTTCAGTGGCAAAACCCAATGACAGATGTTTCTGTTGGTTTCCGGCCGCCATGTTGGTGCCCCTCGGAAGGGCACCAACATGGCGTTTTCATACAAAGCTCTATAAATTTAGGTGAAACTGTTTACCGAATAACGCGGCAATGAAAAACCGCACAGACCTAAATCTCAGCGATGTTTTTTGTCTATCAATTATCTATCAAATACCTGATTCTTGACTTAATTTACTGAATGGTTACGATTTTTATTTTCGATGCAGACTACCAATAAATCAACTCACCATCTTTCTTCTTCAGTTTCTTTGACTCTGCTGAGGCTGCTGCGGGACGAGAAGGAGTGGTACGGTTCAATGAAAACAAACTTGCTCTTCCTGACTTGAGGCGATGATTAGCCTTTTTTTGCGCAGCCGCTCACCTTGTTAGATATATTAAAATAATTTACGATTTTATAAAAACATAATCCAGGAAGAGGGGGGGGGGGGGGGGTACTTGACCCATGTTTGGGTACAGGGGTGCCGCCGAGGGTTTGAAATCCTGACCCTGTTTAGGACAAAAATACGCTAAAAACCCTACCCCGTGTAGGACGACAACCTCCATTTTAAGACCCTGTTTAGGACAAGCGACAAAATGCACACTCTCTGGTTTTACAGAAATTTACACTTTTTAATAAGTCATTCAAATCGGAGAAATCATGCTCGATGCGTCTAAAACCAAGTTGTTGCGTCTCTACACTTAAACTAAACAAAAAGCCGTCAAAAAATTAGTTAGCGTAGCAAAATATCGTCATTGCATCTATAGAAAGCTGATTTTTCAATAGCACATCAAAGAGGAATGATTTCTTCAATTCTTGTATAATGAATAAGTGGAACTTATTTTTGAGGTTAATTTTATTTAAAGAGAAAAAATATCCCTAAACAATATATATATCAGCGGGATCCATCATGTCTGCGCGACACAGTGACATCTTTCTTTCATCGCGTAATCCAAGGCAAAGAAACCAGACCTACCATATGTCGGTTTACTCAGTTGATATTGCGCAAATCAGAAAAAAAAACATGCGTCGCTTTTCTGCCGCTCGATCGCATGCTCTTTCAACTTCTCGCAGGCTAAGAAAAGAAAGAGACTGCTTGCAATCTGGGTTTAAGTCTCTCGGCTCGTAATACCATACCCTGTTTAGGACAGGTTCTAACCTGTTTAGGACAGAGGTAAGTCGAATTGTATACCCTGTTTAGGACGGCGAGGCCAAAAAACCATACCCTATCCTGCGGCACGTCCCCGTATAGCCCAAATAAGGGAGTAAACCCCCCCCCCCCCCCCCCGCTGGGGCTCTTCGACGATGAAGACGAACGAAGCTCAACGTAATGTACGAAATAAGGAAACGTAAACTGTTGTCACAGCTTAGTTGATGTCACCTGTTAAAAGCAGTACTCTTCCTGACTCTTGTTTCATCACAGACGCACAGCCAGCACAGCCGCGCAGAAACCAATCACCAAAGCAAGAACACAAGGTGGGCTTATTTGAATAATGTTCGTTTTAAAGGGGCATTGTCACGCTATTTGGCAACTTAATAAAAAGCTAGGTGTCTTCGCATCAATAGAATTCCAAAACTAATGATCTAGTTTTGTTATTGAAGACTATTTGAAGGTGCTGAAACTGTTTCTTGTCACATGTCGCTACGGATGGCATGGATGGAAATAGGCTCGATTTCCCCGCTCTCTCGTGTCTTGTCAGGAGCGCGGGCTCATTTCCAGCGGCTGGTAATCCAGCCTAGGATGGAAAAGCATTGAAATTTGAAAAAAAATTGGCCAATTTTTTCAAGTTTTGATGCTACCTGTTCCAAAAATCCTCAAAACATTTGTTATGGTTAGCCCTCTCTGATAAAATTCATTTGATATCGTAGTAGCTTTGCAGAAGCATTTTGTCTATGATTAAAGTAATGATATTAGCACAGAATTGACCTAAAACAGCAAAATCCTCATGACACGGCTCCTTTAACCTAGTGCTTATCGAATTTAATTCGTTATCAAAAGGTTTCATGTCTATCCTACAGCTGACCCTGCACCACCTCGGCGAGCAGCCATGTACTTCCAGCCCTGGAGGTTCTTCTTTCTCCACTTTTGGTCTCGTCACGCCAAAAAGATTGCGTGATTAGCAACCTGCAAAACTTAAACCCAGACAGCTTTTCTCTTGTTTGGCGGAAATCTGATTTAGTTGTAGGCTCTTTTCGGAAAATCCATTTTAAAAAGCGAAAAAACCTATGACCAGAAATATCCAGCTGTGGGTTCCCCTGAGTATGACAGTACTATTTCTCAGTCTCCCCCAGGCCGGAGCGGTTTTGTCACAATATTTACGTTTCAAGATGGCGGTACCAAAACGTTTGGAGTGAAGAAAGGAGCACCGTCCAGTCCACCGATGTTTTAAAGATTTGTTTGCCGTAGATGACTTTCTTGAGAAAGTAAATAATTCTGCAAGTGAGCTTCTCGATAGTAGGTCCGCAAAGATTTATGAAACGATAAATCTGCAGAGATGTAATAGCCCTGAATGTCGTACGTTTCTGACGCTAGCTTTGTTGCACATCTGGTGTCTCAAACGCTTAAAAAAGCAAATATATGAGAGGTATTGTGGAATTTGTTTTCAAGAATTTTGTTTGGAGACCAAGACGGCGCTTTAGACTTCAGATCCTGCTTGAGGTAAAGCTAATTCAGTAGAAAAGTTCGGCATGGTTGATGCAGTGAAAGCTATTATCGTCTGTGTGGTTGTTTTACTCGCGATTTTTTTCGGATTTTGTTGCCATTTTTTTTCGCGAAATCGAAGGGACGAAGAGCGTGCATCACACAATAGAGGGGCCCGCAACAGCAGAACTATGCAACAAACTGTAGTTGGAAATACACGCCAAAACAACACGGGCCCAGTATTCGTGATAGGTTTGCAAGGAAGGGGATTGAATTCAAATTCCCGCGAACCCGGATCGCACTCGGATCAACCCGACGAAACGTCTCTAAGTCCTGATCCCATTGTTAATAGCGGTCCGCCACCTTATGGATGTTTAACAACTTCCGATGAAGCTCCGCCACCAAGTTATGAAGATGCTTTAGGGGCTTCTATGGAGCATTTAGCCGCGACACGGCATCAACACATTGTATGAACAAGCACACAAAAGAACGTGATTTTCAGATAATCATCTCGCTGTTGATATGCTATTTATTTCGGTGACAGGTTACATGGACCAGATCGCATTTGACAGAAGCTGCTCGGTACAGAAAATACATTTTCTGTTTACACAGAATTTCGAATCTGATTGTTTTTATTTTCGCTAAGTTTTATTTTCGATTTTCGAACATGTTTATATGTGAAATATAATGACAAACTTTGCTGTGTAGATTACGCAAAAGGAAGGACATCTGTTGTATATATTTATAAGACATCGTGTTTTATTTGTGTGTATTTATTTTATAAAATGGCTTGAAAATTTGATATGCCACAGTCAAGTACCTCCTCACACATGCAGCGAGAGTAAAGGCATACTTTTTTTCGCTTTCTTGACTGTCTTACTGATTCACATATTCAAATCCATTCGTCTGTTTGATGCCCGACTTTCATGTAAAGAGTCAGCGAATTCACTCAGAAAATGATGAATTTGTTGTTGAATTAACGACAAAATATTATTCGGCCTGAAGGATTTATTCTAGTCACAGTTAATTCATCATTAGTATTGAAAATTGTTCAGTGATTCGCTACTCTACAATCCGAGGGTAAATAAAGTATTCAGTATTCTTAAAAACACGAAACTGAAAAGAAGGAATAATTAGATTGAAGAAATATGGTAATTTTTCTCCGAACACTTCTTTGAACGTGATGTGATTGTTGTTTTGATTCAATGAGTCGTAAATAAATATCATTCATTTAATATATTGTCTTTCGTTGTGTTACTTTTTATTTCCCTCTTTTAAGTCACGCCAGTGAGGCGAAGCTGCCGCACTGCGTACATTCTGATCTAGTCAAGCCCACCTTGGAGTTTATACTCAAGCACTGAATCTAAATGTTAACGAAATCGAAGTGCTAGTAAATCAGAACGCAGAAAAGAAGGATTGAGCACGATCTTCAAAGGATGTCTGCGTTGACAACTACTTTGAAAAACTAAAATTCGGGACATTCTACGGGCTCCTGCTACTACTGATCTCTTCGACTGATGCACGTTTTTGGCCAAACAATTCTTCAAGCTACTTAGCAGCGGTTCAACATGAATTTCATTTTACTTTAGATATGTTTGGGAGTTGTATTCATATGCGTCGTCGTTTTTGTTGTATGGCTGTGTTATATGGCAGCAGAGAAGCGAAAAGAAGAAGAAGAGGAAGAACTGGCCTCAAGAAACAGAACAGCGCAGCAAAATAACGAGGTCGATGAAAGCGACAAAAATCCTGTGCATATCAATGATAGTAATCTGCCACCTGTGAACAGTTTAACAGCTTTCGGTGAACCTTTACCGCCACCGCCAAGCTACGAAGAAGTTGTCAGGGCTACAATTGAAAATTTACCGTGAAAGGACGAGAAAACATTGCGTAAATTTGCGCAAATCATGTCACGTTTTACTGACTGAAAAGTGTGCTTTATTCAAAAAGTACTGGTTACTTTATATAAACTAGTTACAAGTTTCTGCACAGTTTTATGAATGTTTTTTTTATATAGTTCACATTCGGAGCCATCGTGATCATATATCATATTAAAATATAGATAGGACCCTGCGCGCTCACTGATTGGTCAAAAACCCATGTTTTATCAGAGTATAAAACATAGAAAAGGCGTGTTATATTGTTTTGCGCGCGTAAAATCTATGTTTTAAAGCAAATGAAGAAGCCTAAGCCGTGTATTACATTGTGGTAAAACACTCCGGTCATTCGAGAACACTCGAGAAATGTAGAAAACACTCGCCTGCGGCTCGTGTTTTCTACATTTCCCTCGTGTTCTCAAATGACCATCGTGTTTTATCACAGTGTAATACACGGCTTAGGCTTCTTTATTTGTTAAATAGTAGTAAATGCTCAGACCTTTTCAATCTTTTTTATTCCAACGAACGTGATGGTGTGTAAAAGCTTTCCAGAGATGATTGAAGGGAACATGCTCATAAAGTAATGAAAAATCGACATTGTGCCAAAACATGATTTATTTTATAGTGAAACTGTATAAAATTAGCTATAAAATTAACTTTCTAGATTTCATTGTCTTTCATTGTGTTCACTGTTGACTCTTTCTCTTCGAAGGTTGATAAATTGATGATGCCCGTTACAAAATCACGCAATCTTTTCCGTCACGCAATCGCTTAGCCGCAACAACAGTTCAAATATATGAACTTTATATATTCACTTGTAAACAGAGTATTTAGATAAAAATGATATTTTTCACTGAGTTCTGTTCGCTAGCCTAAAGCTAAAACAGTTTTTTCGTATATTGAAGACATTAAATTGCCTCAAAACGCGCTCTTTAGTCAACAAAATTCTAAGTCAGAGCGAATTCCGCATTGCAAACTAACTGCGCAACCGCACCAAAAGTAAATAAAGTGGAATAAAGTGTATGCTAATCGAGTTGCTTCAGCAATATGGAAGGAATTGCTGTATTTTTGACGATTCTCTGTAGTTTTCTGAACGGACACTGGACTTCAGCGTGTTTTACTGACAGTGACTGTTTCGGTTTTAAACGCTGCTGTAAAGTCGGACATTTAGAAGAAAAGAGTTCATGCATTAATCGTGCGAATTGCTATGACTTTTGTTTCGAGCGTGGCGATTGTTCTGCGCCTGAAAGATGCGACATTTCTAAAAATCTCTGTACTACAGCATGCACCACTACTACCCAGTGCCATGAAGGATATATCTGTTATAGCGGGCAGTGTATTTGGGATGATCCAGCGGAATCCGAGTTAAACATTACAACATTGATCGCTGTAATTGTTGGCCTTGGGGCCCTCCTGTTTCTGGTTTGTTGTTGCATGAAACACAAACGTCGTTCGGCCGAGCAGCGTAATAGAACCTCAGGGAACCGTTTAACTAACAGAGCTAGCGGAGGATCAACTCCACGGCAAAACGGACAAGTTGACAGGTCGCAAATGAGAACAAATTTACAAGGAGACGAAGAGTCTGCTGTTCAAATTCCAGATCCCATCGCCCAAGGTGGACCTCCTTCATACAGTGAAGTCAGTGCTCAGCCTGAACCACCTCCGCCAAGTTATGAAGAAGTTATGAATGCGTCACGTGAGATCCTGCCTCCAAAAGTACAGGAGCATCAAGTTTGATCTTGTTGATTGAACAATGCTATGTGTCGATCAGTTCCAAAGGTGAAGGTTACCTCCCCCTCCTCCACCACCACTTTCTGAGCATTTGGTATTCTGGGAAAGTACATGTAATGAATTGTCGAACAATATTATTACAGGAACTGCTCCTTTATTACTGGTGAAGGATCATCATTATTAATATCATCAAAGTAGACCTGGTCATCATTATTGTCATCACCATTATGCATAAATATCAAGTTGGGTGTGCTGATGCAAAGTATGCATTTTCTTGAACTCTTAATTTTTTGTAAGAGGAAGATGGGTTAACATTTAACAGTGTAGCAGGTAATCACAGATCGATAAGATGACTTTTAAACCATGCTAAAGAAGATACAGACCATATGATGCTTGCTTATCGCCTAGATGGATGCGACTTGCATTAACTCTGCTGATCATGTTTAAAATAGTTTTTTAAAGATATTTAACATCAATCAAGAACAAGTGGCAATGATCACTTTATTTATGGAAATGTTGGTAGTTTTAGTGTTACTGCAATCTCAATAATTTTTTTTTATTTTATTACAGTTGGACTGGCCGGCAGATAGCTATGCTAGTCTAGGCAGGCTATTCTATCAATAGTTACAAATTGCTTATCATAATAATGATAATAATGATAATGATAATGATAATGATAATGATAATGATAATGATAATGATAATGATAATGATAATGATAATGATAATGATAATGATAATGATAATGATAATAATTATCTTTATTATTGGGCTCTGTCTTTTCCAAATGAAAGCAAATTATGTGTATCAATTTTTTGTGGTTGCCTAACAGGGGCAACATGAAACTGAGAAGAAGCGCCAGTATGCTAACCAAATTCTAGAAGTGGAGTATGCTTGTTAAAAAGGGACAAAACGACAAGATTATTATTTACATGACAAGACCTATACAGTAATAGCCTGCCTATAAGAACCTGGGTTTTAAGAACCTGTTAGGCTTAGTAAAATTTTTCATTTTAAGCCCCCTCCACATAAGAACCTATTTAGGCTAAAATTTTAAGTTAGGTTCTTATCAGTGGGGTTGCTGTAAAGGTGTATAGGTAGAAACTGCTGAATTATTATCATCTATTTAAAAGTACAAATAAATGATTTGTACTGATATTTACATATAGTATATTTAGATGAAATTCACATGAAATTATAAGAACCTATTTTAAGAACTTTGGTAGCCTAAATTTGCTTCAAGTACCATTTATATAAGAAACCATTTAGGCTAAATTGAAAAATTTAGGTTCTTATATGCAAGCTATTACTGTATACATTAAGATTTGTATATATATAGAGCAAGATTTGTCAGCTTAAATATTAATCAAGCATTGCAAATGTACAGGAACTTTAAAATCTGTGTTTGTACATTAAGATTTGTGCATATTCAGCAAGATCCAGGCATACAGTGACAATGTGCAGATACATTAATAAGATTTTTTATATACATCAAGATTTGTGCAGTTTGGACATAAAGGAAAGCATGACCGCTGGATCGATTATCATGTTTTCAAACGGTGACAAAAATTGGCAGCAAACATGGTGAATTCGCTGCTGCCAAACGAGGAAGCCATATCC
>JAHPZR010036780.1:65000-79512 GCA_019787425.1 Platygyra sinensis
GAAAATTTACCGTGAAAGGACAAGATCAGACATTGTGCTAATTTGCGCAACAGTACTCATCTCACTTTACAAGCTGTGTGGCACCACTGAAAGGTGTGCTTTTTAATATACAAAAGGACTGGATTTACTTTAGATACTGGTTGACTAGTTATATGTTGCATAGCTCCGCCTAGCTGAATTGTCTGTCCTCTCCTGCACTGAGGGCGGGAAATCACTGACATTCTAGGCTATATAAATTATGTGTAAAGTATAAGTAAGTAAATAAATTAAGTGTGTGAAAAGTGTATTACACCACCCTGAAAGCTCGCTCTGAGCTATATAGCCTGCAGAACAGGCGTGATTTTTTGCGTATTTTAGGCGAACAGAGGCGAAAGCGAGGCGAGCGCGAAGCGCGAGTGACGCGCGAGGGGAGGAGTGCATTTTTTAGCGCTCCTCCCCTCGCGCGCCACTCGCGCTTTGCGCTCGCCTTGCGTTCGCCTCGCTTTCGCCTCTGTTCGCCTAAAATACGCAAAAAATCACGCCTGTTCTGCAATTCAAAGTCAATATTCGCGATTTCAATTCCAATACTGAATTTCCAAATAAACAAATAAACTGCGCAACCGCGCCAGGAGTAAATTAAGATCAAAGCGCAACACAATATGGCGGAAGGAATTGCTGTATTTTTGCCGGTTCTTTATAGTTTTCTGAACGGACACTGGACTTCTGCGTGTTCTTCTGACAATGACTGTTTAGACGGTATAGAACGTTGCTGTAAAGTCAGGCATTCTGAAGGAAAGATTTCGTGTGTTAAGCGAGTAAATTGTGGTGACTATTGTTACGATCGTGGCGATTGTTCTGCACCAGAAAGATGCGACATTTTTAATAACTTCTGTACTACAGCATGCAATATTACTGCCCAGTGCCATGAAGGATATATCTGTGATGAAGGGCATTGTGTTTCTGCGGAATCCGCGTTAAGCATTATCACTTTAATCGCTGTATTTGTTGGCCTTGGGGCCTTGCTATTCTTACTTTGCTGTTGCGTGCGACAGAAACGTCGTTCAAGGAGCGCTTTTAATTACTAACAGAGGTCCCATGGGAACAATTCCACGGCAAAATGGAGAAGTTGGCACGTTGGAAACGAGATCAAATTTACAACGAGACGAAGAGTCTGCTGGTCAAATTCTAGATCCCATCGCCGAAGGTGGACCTCCTGCGTACAATGAAGTCAGCACTCGACCTGAATCACCTCCGCCAACCTACGAACAGGTTATGAACGCTTCATATGAGATCCTGCCCCCGAATGTACACGAGCATCAAGTTTGATGGCTTTCATTGAACATCATTTCATAAGGTGGACATTCCTCTCCCCCTACCCACTGCCCACCCACCTTCTGGGCATTTGACATTTTGGTAAAGTAATCAAATGTCAAATTATTATGTAGCTACTATTATCCTAGCTTTGCAGTCATTTATTTGGGTCATTATATGGCACTTGAGCCATGCTTGGTTTGAATTTGCTGGCTTTCAAAAACACAGCTTATGACTGTAACGGTCCATATGGCAAAATCCGGACCAAGAAAGAACCAATCCGAATGCTCGGATTTCCCTCAAGACTACCTTGCCATATAATAAAAACAGATATTAGAATAAAATAGGATTAGGCTTTATTAGAAGATGTTAGAAATAGTAAATTTATTGGAATATCAATTAAACTAAAATTGCTATATTATTGTTTTTATACAAACATGAAAAACAAGTTATATTATAGTTGACATGATAAAACAAATGAAGAAATGAACATATTAAAAACACAAAACGATGTGCTTAAGGCTCCAAAGTTGCTAAACATTCATGGACTTTTGATCATGTAACTGGCCTTAACAACTTAACAATCATTGACAAAGGAAGCCATTGCACCAGAGAGACGGGAATCATAGCTCACTGCAAAAAAACCGTTTAGGGTGATAATAACTCACGCCCACTCCAACATTACAATATTGCTTCAAACGAATATCAATTTGAGCGCTTTTAGCATTCGTTTGCACGTTCTTTATACATGCAGTAATTTTAAATTTATGCCATTTACTCTCTATTCAAATTTTAACTTTTCATTCATTTTATCACAAATTTTATCCGTCGAAGACAGTAGGCTAGCCGTCACAAGCTATGTTTTTAAATACGTTTTGCCAGAGAACACACGTTCGAAAAGGCGCTCTAACAAAATATTTGAAGGCGCAATTTAAGGTATGGAAGAAAAATTTTGCGATGTCCTTTCCTGTCGGCGGGGGTCTGGTACAGAACACGGACTCGCGTGTAAAAACTTGATTTAATGAGGTGAATGCTTTGCTGTAAAAGAAAGAATAGGTTACTGCATTTCCCCCTTTATTCGTAGTTTTTTGAACATAATGCATAACTGCAACCTATCGTGTTATTCTGCTTCAGAAATATGCGAATGGTAAACAGTGTCTCTCTAGCTCTGCGTCGCAAATTCCTCATCGAAAACGATCCGCCAAGCCAACAAACACATGACCTCGTCCCGCGAGAATTTACCGCGAAATCTAGCCCGCGCGGAGTAATTCAAATTCAGCGACAAGGCAAAAATGCCTGCTGCAAAACAAAATAATAATAAATGAAAGGACACGTGACAAGGCTAGAAGCTCATTAAAAGAAGATCAGTTTATGATAAAATCTGGTGAGCACAGTTTTCTTAAAAGCACCCATGCCGTATATATCGGAGCTTAAGGCATTCTTGTTCCACAAAGTCGACCTTTCAAGCGCAACGACTTGGTACCGGTTGTACTGACAGGCACTTGTAATGGTAGAATGGACCACAACCGCAATATCCGTTTCACAAAATATGTGTAACTTTTGTTTCGTTTAAATTATAAAACTTCCAAGACTACCAGCAGGGTCTACAAGCGCTAAACGTGAAAATCTACTCGCCATTCTTAATTTCTGCTGAAGATATTTCCAGAGACTGCAGAATTGCAGAAGCCAGTAAAACATTAAAAATCAATACTAAGGTCTAGCTAGGTTTCGAAAAAAATTGCTCATAATGGAACTGCGTGGAATTCATGTGAAGGATTAGTGTAAAACAGCTTGATTGTTTTGAAGTCATGGCCAAGGGAACCAAGCACAGATCAGTTTAGCCATATAATGATAAATAGTAAAAATGAGGTGAAACGCGCAGCCATTTAATTTCTCTTTATGTACCGGTCAATTCCAAAACCGCCCATCCCCCCCCCCGGGCAAACCCCGGGGCATTTGACTTTTTTGAAAAATTTTGGTCAAATTCCCCGCTATGTTGCCAGATTAGACGTCGACGGTCAAATGCCTCACCCGTTAGAGCTTCAAAGACGGTCAAATCCGCCACCCTCCAGGGAAAACAGAATCGCTTACCTTTGGAAACAAGTTCTGCAAAATTTTCAGCCACTGCGAATTTCTTGTTCAGCTTGTCTTCGCTCCGCGCTTTAAACAAAGGCATATTTCACGATATAACCATATAAAACGACAACAACAGAAAAACCCACGTGTAATCGACAAGAGCAATGACCCGTCAACGCAGCTTACGAGCTGCATCAAAGAATTGCGAAATCCTTTTGTTTCCGACCGCTGACAGACGTTTTGACAGGAAAGTCAAATGCCCCACCGGGCGGGCCTCATTTAGGTCAAATTCCCCACTGTACGGAGCTTAACGCGAGTCAAATGCCCGGGGATTGCCCGGGGGAGGATGGGCGGTTTTGGAATAGCCCTTTTCACGGTTAACCCTGCTCATTTGCATTACAATGAAATCTGGCATGTATGTGAGGCAATTTCGGGCTATTTTGTAGTTTTAGCCCGAAATTGCCTCACATCCACGCTGGATTACATTGTAATGCAAATGAGAAAAACTAACCGTGAAAAGGGCTATTAGGGAACTTAAGCAAACCACGACGGCAACGGTAACGGGAACGTCACCAAACAAAAGATTTAATGAGCAGAACAATAGCTGTGCACGTGCGTTATAAATCTTTGTACATTTCGTTACCGTTCTCTGCCAAACTACAACGTGAAATGACCAAGTTTTGCGTATTGTGGAGAACGTACGCCACGACGGCAAATATTTTGGATTTCCTTATGTAACTGATCGTTGGCTTTGCACATTTAGTTTGAGCAGGTGTTTAGACAGATTTGCGCTCTGAACGGGTTTAATTACTTACGAAATTCGAGAGTAAAATTTAAATTCACTTTTTACTAGGCGTCGTCCCTGGCGTCGCCGTCGTCGGTGCTTAAGTTCCCTATTGACTGGTACATTACGGCGACTTTCACGATTCACAGAGTAAGCAAATTAAGCCAGACTGGGTACCGTAACTAAAAAAAAATTAAAATATTCAAAATTGTAAAATGTTCAATCTGCACCTTATTGAAAAGTGTAATTTGGGGATGACGGTGGTTTTAACACTTGTGTGTTTAAAATGATGGTTCCGTCTTGTTTTATTCTCAATATAACGAACTGTTCGAAACTGTTGTTTGACGGCCAAGGAGTACGTAATTAATGACTATATTTTATTCGGTTACCTTCAAAATCATTACAATTTTTTCCATATCTTACAGTACCAATGAGGAAAATTGTATCAAAGAGAAGCGAATAAAAATAAACAGGGAATAGGTAAACATTGCGAAGAAGAATCATGGATATTAGGGACCTTACGTATCTACGACGGCGACGGCGAGGACGACGCCTAGTAAAAAATGTGTTTCTATTTTACTTTGAAATTTCGCATTTATTGAGATCTATTCAGTGTGTTTGTTGGTATTAAAACATGCCTCAGCTGAATATGCTACGAATGCATTCAGTTTCAAAGAGAAATACGAAAATTTAGCCTTTGTGGTTCACGTTCTCCAAACAACGCAGAATCTGGTCATTTCACGTTGTTGTTTTGCAGCGGACGGCAAAGAAATGTACCAAGAGTTATAACGCACGTGCACAGCTATTGTTCTGCTCATTAAACCTTTTGTTTGGTGACGTTCTCGTTGCCGTTGCCGTCGTGTTTTTCGTAAGGTCCCTAATGACGAAGTTGAACGAACGAACGAACAAACAAAGAACGAATGATCGTCGATCGAATTTCCGCCAGCGGTTGAATGACGGAAATATATTTACTCGTTTGTTGATTGAGGTTAAGTTCTACGAAAACACATATCCAGTATTGCCCTCTAGCAGTCAAATAACATTAGCCTTGTATGTAACTGTTAATTCTCTATTGATGACCAAAATAGGAATTGTGAAATAGCACAAACTTGAAAATGCATGTAAATACACAGGCCAGCCGGCTCTCATAAAAACTAATTAGAATTGTCACTCAGCCGGTTCACCCTGCGGCCACTCCGCACAAATAAAATAAACAAACAAAAACGTCAAGTGAATAATTCGACAGTCTCTAGTCTTCTTTGCCACACGGAGAAACTATCTTGACCCACGCTTTTCAGGGGAAGTTGCTGCAATGACGAAAATTGATGCGTCGGCACACTGCGCAAAATTCGCAGACCTGCTTAACTAAAAAAAAGCTATTTGTGGCCATCGAAATTTTCATATAAGAGGACACTTATCGGAAAATTATCCGTTGTTATTGAGTAAACTTGAATTAATCAGGATCCAAAATAATTTAATTTCGTCAAATTAAAGAAAACGATCTTTAATACATCCCAATCCGACATCAAATTGAAAATTAAGGACTAAACTAGTCATATTATCATTTGCTGCCTGCTGAAAGGTTTTGTTTCGAACTAAAATTAAACCATTGCATCGCAATTTAATTTTGTTATTTTGGTTTCATTAGCATGGCTGAAAAGAGGAGAAGAAGACATTAGAAAGCTGTCAGGATGCAGAAAAGAAGACCGATCTACAACATTTTACGTCAACCGCCGAGAATTTGTCGGATCGGCCAATGATGGATAAAATGCCGCCCAAGGGCTTATTTTTGTGCAATGTAATTGTTTTACCAAGCGGAAAACAAGAAGGCGGGAATGTGGGATTGTTTGGACAGTCTGAACAAAGCGATTGCTTTGAACAGAAACTTTCAGCGAACCAATATCGACTTAAAATGCATGTTCAAATAAAGTGCGTGACTTTGTAGCCGCAAATACGCCTGCACGCGATTTGATACCCGCAAAAAAATGAATCACTTGACAACCGGGCATTCATTTTATGGCCTTTTAAAAGACAAAAGCTATTGAGTGAACGGTTCGATGGGTTTTTAAAAGGTTCGATGAACGATGCGTCCCAGAGAAATGTATGTGCAATCATCCTGCGATTGAAGAATATCTGCCATTTATACCCAATAACTCATGGTGACAACATGCTTCCGAAACCCATTTTGAAACAACAAAACAGTAGCAGAGCGCTGATTGATAAGCATATTATTATTTGCATATCTATTATTTCCTGTTATTAACACCTGCGAGTCGTGCAGTCCGTTTTGTTACCACTTGTCGAGCTGCTGTGTAAATGAGCAAACCGCGTTAGTGTTTACCAAAACGAATAACTTCACGAACTTCGATGGGGGGACGACGTGGTATAATCTCGCAAGACGATGAAGGTCACTGAAGCCGTAGCTTTGCTCCTCCTGGTGATTTTATCCGGAGTTAAGTTGGATTCACGGTCGACCTGTTCCGAAGACAAGAAATGTGCTAACTCCGAAACATGCTGCGGTAACATTTGTGTCGATGGCTCGAAAGTCTGCAAACTCGCGTGCCAGAAACAGTCGGACTGCGATAGCTTGGGAAACGCAAAATGCGTCGATGGGTTCTGCGAATGTGTTGAGGAATCGTCTTGTTTCAATACATCGGCATTGCATGACAGATTCACGTGGAATCAGCCTTGTAGAGTAGATGTCGACTGTTCCCAATACGCGAATTCGAAATGTCGCAACAGAACATGTGTTGCAACTGAGGAAAGACAACAAGAAATGCCGCTCAATCCAGCTCTCCTGGCCATTGTTACTATTATAGGGGTATTAATGTTTTCGTGCCTTTTCTGCTGTTGTTTGAGCCGAATGAAAAGTGAAAGAAAATCTATGAAAACACGAGTGGCTAAGGGAAAACTAAAGAAAGTTCATGTACAGAGCAGCGATAATGACAACGCAGGAAAACTCGCTTCTTTTCCGTTATTAAATGCTGAAAGCCATGTTTCCTCGGCTACTGCCCAGAAAAAAACAATGACATTGGATAAAGACGAGGAAGCTCTGATTTCCGTTGTTATGAGCGGACTTGCGTTGCCTCCTATTCGCGAGGAAGACGAATTCGACGACGCGGATAAAGATTAGAAGATGAAAACAGCTGTGTTTACACGGCTTGTGAAAAATAATTATTGCGCCGTCATAAAGAAGTGAAAACTCACTTGATTTGTTGCCTTCAACGGTGAAATGCAGTTGTCATCGAAGTAAAGCAGTAAACAGACAAAATCGAGAGTTTTCAGGCACGTAGTATTCGGAATATCCGAAATTTCCGTGCGGTTTCATCATGTTGTTGATTAAAACTCGCACTGTTGGTTAATAACGCAGCTTTTTTGCCTGCGGTTATAATGAATGGATCTGGGAAACCGCCGAACCGAAGTTGGAGATCGCTAGTTATAATGCCGATTTTTAATCAATTTTTTTGACCACTTAGTACTTCAGAAGCTAGCAAGTACAATATTGGTTAAACTTGCGGTTGTAATTTCAAGTAAAACCAGCCGTAAAGTGTTCAACTACCTCGACAAAATTGTAAATTGTAATCATTCTAGAGGGTTTTTTTTCAAAGTGGTTGTCTCCTCTTATTTTTTACACGGGCCGCAACGTTTTTAGTCAAAATGAATTCTAGTCTAGACATTGTCAAGATTTAGGTTTTAGGCAGTTATCAAAACGTGGCCTCGGGAAAAAAATCCTTTAAGTTTAGAAGCTTTGTCGGAGATAGGAGAAGATTAAATATACTTAATGGCTACAAAGTCAGGCTATATCGTATTCCTGTTGCTCAGATCATCAGATGTAGAAAAGCTATAATAAACGAAATTGGAAATAATTTATCGCAGAATGCCAACAGAACTAAAATAAATAATTTAATCTACTACGTTTGTCCTAAAATTATAATTGTTAAGTTCAAGGACTGATAAGTTGCAAATTTATCTTTGCGAAATATTTTCTATGCGTCATGTCAAAACACAATATTAATTAATGGTTGTTTTTACTCTTTGTTCATTTAGATTTCCGAAGACTCTGAATTGCCAAATGGAGCCCTAATACTCGGATCGATTCAAATTCAAATGGTTATTATGGAAACATTTTTATTGAGTTTACTATTTTAGCTATTAAAATTCGCCCAGTTATATTGATCTAAGAATACTTGTTTGCTCATGGTGCAAATAATACCATAAATAGCTTTGAAAAAGCTTCTTGTATTGTAATGAGTTTTCAACTTAAAATTAATCCAGAATTTAATAAAAAAAAAAGAGCTCACGAGCTGTTCCTTTGGCTTATGTGATTTGTATTCGTTGAAATATCAATTCTCTCTCACCGATTCCTTTAATGCCTTGACCACCTGTCAACGATATTCTAACAATCTCATCCACAATGTTCTCAAGTGATTATGCAGCGCTAGTTGCGAATTATTAATTTCTGCACTCCAAACCAGTCGCCGATATTCCTTATCGCATTTATATGTTTCAGCAGCAAATATATTTTCTGTCCTTTTTCTTCGATTCTCCTTATTAAGAGGTTTGTATCGATTACATAACAATGCCCAAGAAATTTCAGTATCATCCCGAAAAGCGAAAAATTTGCCTACATAGAAGGCATTGGAACGATAATCCTACTGGTATATCGTTGGATCAACAGTGATCTAATAGGCTTCACATCATGATAAATGAAGCCTGATATAAAAGCAGAAACCAACGCAACGTAGGATAATTTTTGAGGTGTACTTTATTTCAGCTGGCTAAACCAGGCTTCTTTAGGTACAATTAGAATTAAAAAACAAAAACAAGTCAAAATGTAAAATTCTTACTGTACCTGATCGACTGAAGGTTGGTTTATTTGGTCTGCGAAAATATAGCACACCTTAAAATTATTACTATCCTTCGTTGTGTCGGTTTCTACTTTTTTAACAGGCTTTGTCTTGATAATCAAAGTTATAAAATCGTAGCACAGTTTTTCTCCATTCCTACATTATATTGCAGTACGTAACCTGTGCACGCACACGCGACATATGACCGCGAAACTCGTGTCAAATCGAGGGAATCATTCCCCGCGAGTTTCCCGCGAGATCACGCGAATCTGGAGAGTGGGTATTACTAGTGCCAGGTTTCCCTTGCAGCCATTGTTTTTGTTCGCCTCGTTCGCCCCTGGTTTCCCATTGTCTCCGGTGGTTTGTTGGAGGTCGATATGTTTTTCAGAATTGCCTTGCATATTTTAACGATCTTGGCAGTTCTCCAGAGTCTTTTCAAGCTTAAATTTTCAGCTCTTGCTTGTTTCGAAGACCGTGAATGCCATAACAACTCCTCCAGCATTTGTTGTTCAGATTCATGCAAGGCATGGTGGAACTGTGAGGGGGGGCTTGTGTCTCCGACGATTCTTGTGAAGGTGAAAAGATTTGCTTCCGTAATCGCTGTCAGTACAAAGATATTGATTTCCCAGCTTTATACTGTAGCAGTGATAGAGACTGTCTCGAAGAGGAAGAATGTGAATCAGGTCAGTGCAAGCCTTCTCCACGACCAGTTGTCCCTGACAATTCCGATGAAGTTCAAGTCAGCTTCCATTTCGATCCAGGCATTGTTATTATCGTTGGGAGCACAGTTGGTGCCGTGATCTTTCTTGCTGTAGTTGCATACATCGCTTACCGTCGTTTTATGCGATACAGAAGACGAAGGCTATCCCGGGGAGAAAGGGGAGCGTATTCTGCGCCGACTAGCTTCGGCCATGGTGTTAATTCGTTTTCATCTCCACGCAGTGAAGTTGAGACTTACGCTCTTTATCGGCAACACCACAGAGCAAGGCCAACATCAAATGGAAGTAGCGGCTTTTCCTATCCTCAAGGACCGCCTCCTGATTATGACTCATTAACACTAGACAGTAATTTGGAAGTAGAATCGTCTTCCCCACCACTTTATGACCCTGTTGATAGAACTCTCTCAAGGACTTCATCAGAGGAAGCACAGGTTGGAGAAAATTTATGTTTTGACGTTATATATAAGTCTTATAAGCTTAAGCTTATTGGCAAGTTTTTCAAGCTTGGCGAGCGCGTAAGTGGAAGCAAATTCTTTACTGTGACTAGCTACCCAAAGAAGGCAGGACGGAGATAACTGCCTGCTGTTTCCTGCCAGAAAATGGTGTTATTTATCTCGTATGATAAGTACTTTATTGATCAAGCTTGTTCTTTCAAGACGGCCAGATATTGGCCTTATTCTGTGTTTGTGCCTTTTAGGACCTTGACTGCATCTTGGTCCATATAAATATGCCAAAATGAACTTGGCCAATATCTAGCCATTTTGAACAAATATATTTACCTCCTCTGAGATATAAGAAATTTTTTTTTGTGTGGGTCATTTATATTTTGGGAGCAAATGACCCCTATCTGTCAAGGGTAGCTGGTCAAGAAAACCCCAGGGCAAAATCCCTGGGATAAAATGCTCCCTTAAAGGGCCCTAGTCAGCCTCCGCCATTTTCGATGCCATCGCAATTATTGATATAGCATGGTGAAGCGAATTCTCATTGTTTTACTGTAAGTGAAAGTGAAGAGTGATCATCGCAGTAAGTTTTCCAATTTAAGCAACACTTTCATCTACAACCGCAGTACAAATATGAATTATTTCATATATACTTCACATCACTTCACTGCACGGGAAAATATGAAACTCAATAAATTGACCTCACTCCCAATGGGTGGCTTCATAGCTCAGTTGGTAGAGCATCCCACCGGTATCGCGGAGGTCACGGGTTCGAATCCAGTTGAAGCCCTGATTTTTTTTTTCCGGCTTCTTCTTTCCAGTTGCTTAAATTGGAAAACTTACTGCGATGATCACTCTTCACTTTCATCTACAACCCCAGTTACAAATATGAATTATTTCATATATAATTCACATGTTTTACTGTAAGCTGTGTTCCTTAAGGATGGTTAATTATCTTGAGTAGTATTACAGTGATTTTTTCTTCGTTTCAACAGGCTCTGAATAATAATATATTGCCAAATTTCTAGTATGTAAGCAAAAACAAAGGTGTGGCTGACTAGGGCCCTTTAAGGTGACTGAAACAGTTCCAGTACTTTTCAAGACTTGGAGTTTAATGGGTCATCATAACACTCTCTATCGGTTAATGGCACAATCATGGTATCAACCAAACTGCCCAATCATTGGTGAACAAGTTGCTGTTAATTTTGTGGTACAATAGGTTACCATAGCAACAGTATACCGTGCTAAAACCAACCCTTAATTGTAGCTTTAAGTGCTTATAACTCAAGAACAGCTTGTTGACCCGCCATTTTTTATTAATCGAATTTTAATCAGCATGATAAGATGTATTTTTTTGCAAAGTTTAAAAAAATTGTGCAAAGGGGGTTCAGAAGCCACCTTAAATTAAGGTTTGTTGATACAATGATTGTGGCATAACCGTTACGAGTGGTAATAAGACCCATCAAACGATAAGTCTTGGCAAGTACTGGAACTGTTTCCACTACTTGAGAGTTCACACTATTGTTTCCTTGCATGCCTTACGTGAACACAAATTCACACGCCCATCATGCATTGATGTGGGGCACAAATTAATAAATGAGCATGATAGCGTAGAAGGTTAAGTGGCCATTTCTATGGCTTTGCCCTGGAGTTAACTATCTTGGACGTTTCGGTTGCCCCCTACTTTTCTCTCTCAGGAACTGATTTTATGTAACAATTATCTCCACATTGTCCTAAATAATAACCAAAAAATCAATGTGGAAGTTAAAAAAAAAATCAAGATTTCTGTCATGGACATCTTATTCTGCAATCTTGTGGCTGCAGAGGTGCGTGAAAAATTAATATGAAGTTGATCTTTAAGGAACCCTGCCACCAGCTGACTATTCACTTTAACATAGGTCCACATTGAACAATATTTTGGCCCTTATTCGTTAATGAAGACCCGATGTTTTTCAGATTAAGGTGTTCTTTCTGTGGCATGTTTCTCTCCAAATGAAGTCACTTGACCTCCCATTTTTTTCATTTCTGATATAAAACCTAACTCATCTTCTTACGTGGCAAAGTTCTCAGGAAAAAAATCATGTTGCATTTTTTCACGATCAACATCCTTAAGAAATGCTGAAGATAAAAAAAATTATGTTGAAGTAACAACATGCTGCATCCAAAGGATGAGTAGCTATTAGTAACATATTCCAATTAGTTATGCTTAGGTGTCATGTCTTCGCAGCATTTTGACTACCTGTCTCTAGGCTCTTGGTCCATTGGGGAAGCGTAATCGAAAAAGTGGGCTGGTAATGATTGGGGTTCCTACCGTTCTAGGAGAGAAAAGAGATGCCTGTAAGCACTGTTTTGAAAACCTTATTCGCCCCCTTCAAACAAGGAAAATTTTTTTTTTTTTTTTCTCATGTCAAAATGTCAGTTTATTTGGTATGGACTAGTTCTCTCTAAGGTTGCACTTGTATTTTTTGCTTTGCCTTGACCCTACCACCATCAACACTATCCTACGCAGATACACTAACTAACAAAGTGAATGAACTACTGCAGGGAGGAACTTATGTGTGTGCTTTGCTGAAAGAAAGTCCAACCACCACCCTAATTCTGTACCATACAGTTCATTAATTTATCCTTTATTCATGTTGCCCAAGTAGTTCACGCCAAAATAATAGTGTCTGGGTATTTTTCTTTGTGGCCGTCATTTCAAAACTTCTAACTATTGCTGCAGTGAAGAGAGACTTGGATGTTTTATCAACTCTCAAAGTTTGAAACTGAGTGCACAAAAAAACACAACCAGACAAGAAAGAAGGTGGTCAGAGGAGACATAGTGATGTTGATTTGCGTCCCCCCTGCTCAAATCCAATCGGAGTTGATTATGGGCAACTTCCTGGTACTTTAGGGAATAGAGTGCTCTGACTATCGGAAAACCTTGGTTTTTGTAATTTTAGTTGAAATCTACCTTAAGTTTTGTAAATCTACAATATTCTATGAGCTTTCAGAAAAATATATACTTTACCGGTGTTTAAGGTCAAATGTCCAACCGTTTAAGTGGTGCCAACAAAAGACGATGAGTGATCCGGTCATTTGGTGATGATAACTGATACTCTTAACAAGTTTTTTCCAACCTTTAGCCAAATATGCTCACATATATATTTGCCAAAATAATGAATTGGTCACGCTGCGCTTTGCAAGACTTCAAATTATCAAAATTAATATTTTAACTTCTGAGGTGGTCTCTGTTGATAAAGCCTGGTTGGCTTTCGTTTGAAGGTATCCTTGCTGGTTTTTTTTTTAGTTCATCAATATTTGTCAATATCTTGGGTTATCATACTAGCCTGGCTAATTTAATAAATGATGATGGATACAGTGAAATCTTGTAACTCAATTTATTAAAAGAATGTCATTGAAGGCTATATAGTAAAATGCATCCAAAATGTTATTTTGAAATGATGGCATGTTTTTGTTTTGAATTGTTTTCTTTGTTAGGAATTCCATTTTATCCATGTACTAGAAATGCTGGCAATTTTTGGTGACTCTTGATCATTAAGATCAGTTCACAAAACCTGCTGTAAGGCAAAACATAACCTGAAAATTTTTATTTTTTCATTTTCATGTTGGTCTGTCAGTGCTAGTGCAGTTACGGCAGACACAATCATGTAAAACGTAAGGTTTTGTCCTTTTTTGCTAAGAGCAGGGTTAGTTTTTGAAAGTTAGCGAGAGGCAATCTTTACATTCATTCTGGTGGTGCTTTGTATTTCATTACTCAGCTCTTGTGAACCAAGCTTAGTACGGTATGTCTGTATTTGAGAATTTTGACTAAGGTCGTGAGTACAGACTGAACACAGTGAGGTCTGTACAGTTGACTGCGGTCAAGATTCTGTCATGCAGACTGACTATTGCTTATTTATTCTATAGGGAATATGGCACATGGCAAATAAGAAAAAATAATTCATTCAGTGTAACTGGTTTGTACAACCTTCAAGCAATAAAAATCACAGCCAGTGAAAGTCAAACCCCTGCCCTTAGATCTACAACCTTGAACATCGAATGGCTCAGTGGTCAGATTATCCAATTACATGAAGTAGCCATGGAGTTCTTGGCTTTGACTTTCCTTGAGACTTTTTTCAGATTAATTCAACTTGAGAGCACATTTTTATGTACAAAATCATTCCATCAAGTGGCTGTTCTGCCTAGATTTTAGAAGAGGTGGAAAAGAGAAAGAAGGAAAGAGAAAGGAGAGGTAAGTATACGGAGATGAGTCTGCTAATAATTTCTTTTCGCTAATGCCAGGGTAATAAACTGTTGTAAGAAGTGTGGTTTGGTGTGCTGTGGGGATAGGTGTAACTGATGGATTTGACTGAG
>JAHPZR010036782.1:0-5000 GCA_019787425.1 Platygyra sinensis
TCTCTGTAAGTAAAAGCCAGATCTTTTTGTAAGCAGGACTCCTTTTTTAGTTTGCAATTTTGGAAGCAACTAAACAACTTTAACTTTTTTTCTTAAGTGTCAAAAATAGTGGACACCAAGAGGAATTGAATCCGGGTCATTGGATTATCAAGTGTGAATAATATCCACTAGGCCACCAATAACACTCTGCCAAAGCTTTGAATTATTTGACTAGAAATCCTAACATTAATATAAAAGCTAACTGCAAGCAATCTTAGCTAATGTAGGCTATCCAAAATACTATTTAGGCTAACTGAACGCTACTTAGGCTAACTAGATTGTTATTTAGAATTCCCCAGGGGCTTTTTATTCACAAAAAATAACTTTTGCACACCTGTGTGTGCCCTTGGTTTAACCCTTTAGTGCTCAAGGGGCCTCCCTTTGACAAGTAAAATCGTCTGGCGTTAGACAGAGTAAAATCTATAAGTCACTATTGGGCATTAAAGGGTTAAAGGAGATAGTTTTTTTAACCCTTTAGTGCCCAAGGGGCCTCCCTTTGACGAGTAAAATCGTCTGGCGTTAGACAGAGTAAAATCTATAAGTCACTATTGGGCATTAAAGGGCATTTGACACCCTTCTGCGCATGTGCAGCAATTTGATTTCTCATCCGACTGAACAGTTTTCAAAGTTGTTATTTGTGAGAAAAATCCTCCTCCATCGACCTTGTGAGGCGTATGAAAATAGTAATACCGATATTGAAGAACTGTTTAGTCATCCATGAAAGATTTAAAAGTCGTATTTTGTGTTTTGAGTTGAATGCCGTCGAGAAATACAATGTCCTCGAGAGGGTTTTCGAAGCGGCTAGAGACGAAAGCTACTTTCACCTCGTAGCCGTCTTGTTCGAAAAAAAAGAAAAAGACGAAGAAAAGATGCAAGTGCAAGGACGAAAATCGGAAACTTTGTATATATATAGCTGCAGATATGCATGCAAGTTGGAAGAAAGTAAAGCGTATGTGCTTGTAATCAACGGACACGGCCTTCACACAGCATAAACATGATAAATATTCTTTACAAACAAAAGGCCAAAAGCCGGCGGATAAAGAGATGTTCGAAAGGCACGTGCAACTCTAAGCTGACCCGCGGCGAATTTGTGGCGCTCGTGAAAGTATTACGGTTTCTATTGGTTTAAAAAAAATTGGGGTCAATCAAGCCCGCACATGCGCTTTATCGTGACAATGGCCCTTTAAAGGGTTAAGAGTTCTTAAAAAGTCCAGTAACTGTTGTGACATATCTGTTAAGGCTTGGTTACACTATCAAAATGGCGACATACATGTAGTGACATAAGGCGATAAGTACTCATCAATAGTGTGAATTTCATGATAAAGACATAAGGTTAAGTCAAATGAAGACTTGGAAAATGGAGAAAGAAACGAAACACTTGATGCAATTATTCAAAAAATGTTTCTTTTCTTTGACAATGCCATTGTCAGAGAAAACAAAGGGTCAAATGCTAGAAGAAAAAGTGGATGTGTCTAAGTTTTCAACAACATGCTAGAAGAGCACACAGGGCTTAGTTTGGGTGATTGAGAATAATATTTCAGGTTAACAGGTTAGGCCTTTAACAATCACCACTTTTTAAAGAAAATTAATATTGCTGTTGGGAGACTGGTTTGACAATTCTTGTGGTACTTTGTTAGTTTTAATTCATTTATTCCAGCATTTGTTTTTGATATCTCTGGGTGCAGATCATTGGTCCAATGTGTAATAATTGCTCAGTGAGTAGACTCTTCTCTGGGTCTCTTGCAGGTAAGAAGCACAAAACGTTTCCTATGAATAGCACTGTCTTAAGTACTGTTTAAAACACGAGCAGCAGTGTTTTATCGGGTTTAAAAACACGAGGCGTAGCCGAGTGTTTTTAAACCCGATAAAACACGTGCTGCGAGTGTTTTGAACGGCTTCAAAAATCGCGATAACACCTACCTGCGAATTTTTCTACTGTTTCAAAAACCCGAGAAAACACGTGCATGCGAATTGTTGTGCGGCTTCAAAAACCCGAGAAAACGCGTGCATTTCAATCGACAAAAATTCTGTTGTTTTCGTCGAGAGCTTTTTGAGTCAAAGCTTTTTGCCTCAGTCCTCATTATTTCCTTAGAAGAGTCGTGGTCATTTGTAATGCCTACAAAAAGAGCTTTTAGAAATTCTAAAAGTGAGGAGGAAGAAAGAAAATTTCTAGAAAAATCTGTTCCTAGATCTACACGATATGTGACTAAATGGTCGTTGAAAATTTTTGCCGAGTGGCAAGCTTCAAGAAAGAATAAAGACCCAAGCAAGGAAGAAGCAGGCTTCCACGTGGAACTCGATAAAGTTCAAGCTTTGGACACGAACATTGTCAATATGACACCGGAGTCTTTGAATCTTTGGTTGACAAGCGCACTGGACACCGTTCTAATGCACTGTTTCGATACCAAAAGAAAAGTGTTGAGCAAGAACGGAATGTGAGCGATTTATTGGGGCCACCTCGTGATGTAGTGGATGTAGTGGATGTTCCCGACTTAGATTTGAATTACGAAGTTAGGGATGAAGAATTATGTAACATGCCAATGCCCAGTGAAGTATTTCATATAGAGATGTCTGAGTCAGTGTTTCACAACTGCACGTTTAATTTTGCAACAAAGTGAAACCATGTGTATCTTTGTATTGTAAAATATTATCCAGGGAAATGAAATAAATATTGTGAACGCGGGGTGAACTATTTGTACGCCTGTTATGTTGGTTGTTAATGTGTGATTATCATTATACATGAATTTTTAATGTAATTGATTGAGATCTTTATATAAAGATTACGTGTGATCTTTATATAAAGATCATGGTAGTCGTTCTCATTAAAAATTCAGCGATAATTGTATTGTTTAGGCATTCAACCCCACTTTTCCCTGGGACTGAAATCAAGTCCCTTCCCTGGCTTTTCAGAATGACCATGTTTTACCAGGTATAAAGGTTCATGCACGTGATCAATTTGACGTCTCTGATAGGGTCATGTGCTTATGAATTATCAATGAGTTTTTGAATGTAACATATATACATGAACTTGATAATTTTATGTACTACCCCTTCAGTGGAGACGTGGAACTAAGACTAGAACCTTAATACCCATCAGGCAGCAGTTTTCTTTTGGGGGGGGGAGTGTTTACAAGTCCCGTTAAGATGTAATGCTAACAATGAGTCACGTGCAGCATAAACATTTAAAAAACCCCCCCGCTTGCTTTTGGAAATTCTAAATTGCTCTACCCCCACTCCCCTATGCTCTCTGAATTCCAAAATTTTTAACCCCTCCTCCCCTCCAGAGTTTGTGATATTTTTCCAGACCCTCTGGAAATCCAGTGTTACTGCCTACTACTTGCAAGCAATGGAAAACTTGTACTTTCCCTCCCCTCCTCTTCAAAAATATTCTGCTCACTATTTTCTTTCGAGCAAACAATCAACTCAAGTTAGGCATAAACTTTTAATAGAGTACACCTAGATTTATCTTCTAAATGTCTCATTTAAGTTGCTTATCACCAAATAATTAACAACTATTCACCAAAGTGGAGGTGGCTAGTGGCGGATAGCCACCGACACTGAGGTGAATAGTTGTTTTGGTATATACTAAAACAGCGAGATAATACGCCACAAAAAATTACTTTGGATGATTTCTTCACTTGTCACGGATGCTAATCGTTACGCCATTTTTCCCCAGTTGCTTGGAAGTAAATAGCAAAGGATATATTCGGAGTTTGACGAGCCAATCAGTGCGTGCCTTCAATGCTATCCACTGTTTTAGTATATACTAAAAGGTTTTATTTTCAGTTCATTAGCTACATATTTTTATGACAGTAGATCATATTGATACCAGTGGAAGACAAAAGTAAAGTTCAGGATGTGACATCACCCATGCCCCTCCATACTGAAAATGTCAGTAGTACACTGTTGTGTATTTGTTCACTCAGCGCTGCCTTTGAAAATTATTAAGTAACATTATGGCATCTCTGTAATGCAGTCCCGTAGTACAACCAGTGCATATAATGGGGCATCAATAGTCTGTGAGCTACAGAAATTCCTCAGTTCTGAATTAGTGTGACTTGCAGAAAATTTCAGCATTTCATTGCAGTGATTGGTACAGACTACTTCTCACTTTACAGCTGTAACTGCTAGGTACCACATTGATTGTTAAAAGTTACAGCTAATTGTTTTAAATATTGTGTTCTTTTAAGGTATTACCGCCTGTTCATTTACTTATCCCTTGGATGTTGTTCGCTCGCGCCTGGCATTTCAAGTGGCAGATGAAGAAATATATTGCGGTGTATGTCATGTAATTCGCCAGATAGTCACCACAGAGGGAGGATTTACGGCTCTTTACCGAGGATATGGAGCTACAGCACTTGCAATGATTCCAGCTGTTGGTGAGTGTTTGAAATGCCTTGTCAATTTTACTTTCCAGTTATTGGTTCCTTTTCTTTTCTGTGCAAAGCAAACAAGTTTCTAAAATTCAACTCCCTCTCACATTGCTTCATTATAACACCATTAGTAACATTATATTTCAATTGATATTCATATGCGTATTCTCCTCTACTTGTGATCTATTCCACTAATCACATACATGTAATGTATGTAAATGAAGGAACCATTGATATCTTTTTGCATATATTAAAAACATCATTGACATTATTGTACTTTTATTTACATAATTAATTTAAGGTGATTCCTTAGTTTTGCATTACGCATCCCAACTGCACACGATTTTCGTTCCGTTAGCGTGCGCAAATAAGCGCCTGCACATACAAAACGTAAGAGATTTCCTACAAGCTTAGCTTGACAACGAAATAAATGCTCATTTTCTCGTAAGCAAGTGCGATAAGGTACCTTTTTATTGCAATAAATTAGTCTATAATTCATTGCCTTTCCACTGAATGAGTAAGAAAGCGTTTAAACGTCAGCTAAAAAGTAAATACTGCCAAAAATGTTTACTCATCCTTTCACTTGTG
>JAHPZR010036782.1:10000-11238 GCA_019787425.1 Platygyra sinensis
AACGACCATTTAGTCACATATCGTGTAGATCTAGGAACAGATTTTTCTAGAAATTTTCTTTCTTCCTCCTCACTTTTAGAATTTCTAAAAGCTCTTTTTGTAGGCATTACAAATGACCACGACTCTTCTAAGGAAATAATGAGGACTGAGGCAAAAAGCTTTGACTCAAAAAGCTCTCGACGAAAACAACAGAATTTTTGTCGATTGAAATGCACGCGTTTTCTCGGGTTTTTGAAGCCGCACAACAATTCGCATGCACGTGTTTTCTCGGGTTTTTGAAACAGTAGAAAAATTCGCAGGTAGGTGTTATCGCGATTTTTGAAGCCGTTCAAAACACTCGCAGCACGTGTTTTATCGGGTTTAAAAACACTCGGCTACGCCTCGTGTTTTTAAACCCGATAAAACACTGCTGCTCGTGTTTTAAACAGTACTTAAGACAGTGCTATTCATAGGAAACGTTTTGTGCTTCTTACCTGCAAGAGACCCAGAGAAGAGTCTACTCACTGAGCAATTATTACACATTGGACCAATGATCTGCACCCAGAGATATCAAAAACAAATGCTGGAATAAATGAATTAAAACTAACAAAGTACCACAAGAATTGTCAAACCAGTCTCCCAACAGCAATATTAATTTTCTTTAAAAAGTGGTGATTGTTAAAGGCCTAACCTGTTAACCTGAAATATTATTCTCAATCACCCAAACTAAGCCCTGTGTGCTCTTCTAGCATGTTGTTGAAAACTTAGACACATCCACTTTTTCTTCTAGCATTTGACCCTTTGTTTTCTCTGACAATGGCATTGTCAAAGAAAAGAAACATTTTTTGAATAATTGCATCAAGTGTTTCGTTTCTTTCTCCATTTTCCAAGTCTTCATTTGACTTAACCTTATGTCTTTATCATGAAATTCACACTATTGATGAGTACTTATCGCCTTATGTCACTACATGTATGTCGCCATTTTGATAGTGTAACCAAGCCTTAACAGATATGTCACAACAGTTACTGGACTTTTTAAGAACTCTTAACCCTTTAAAGGGCCATTGTCACGATAAAGCGCATGTGCGGGCTTGATTGACCCCAATTTTTTTTAAACCAATAGAAACCGTAATACTTTCACGAGCGCCACAAATTCGCCGCGGGTCAGCTTAGAGTTGCACGTGCCTTTCGAACATCTCTTTATCCGCCGGCTTTTGGCCTTTTGTTTGTAAAGAATATTTATCATGTTTATGCTGTGT
>JAHPZR010036784.1:0-5000 GCA_019787425.1 Platygyra sinensis
GGACTTTTCCAGGACTTAGATTGATTTATCAAGGGCTCTAAAATTCACATTAACCCCTACAATCCCAAAATCTTTATTTTAATTCTCCTTACTACATGTACCTTCCATACACTTCATATTTTTAAGCTGAGTTTAACAGATTTCCAGAACTTTCCAGGACCAGTTGCCTTTTTCCAGGACAATAGAGTCCTGGAAAATGCCATGTAATAAAATTTCAGGACTTTCCAGGTTTTTCAGGACCTGTTCAAACCCTGTTGACTTTTAGAAGTGAATTTTTTAACTTTAAAGCAGATTTACATGTACCAGCTTTTGGTTGTACAGAAATGATAAAAGACTGAACCAAACTAAAAGTGCATCTCTGCCATTACATGTAGAGATGACTCCAGACTTACTCAAAGGACTTTGCAGTCTCTGTGTTGTACATGAATTTGCTTCAATAACAGTTTATGGAAATCTTTCAAGTAAAATACACGTAAGTTGTATTTTTCTAGTAAACTACTGTGGAGGGCTACTTTATCTGGGTCTGGGCACAGTAAATTTTTTTAGCAGTATGTTGTCCAACTCCTAGCCTTACAGTCTCAATTTGTTGGCAAAGCTAAGAAAGTCTAAGTCTTGATTTACTTGCTTGCATTTGAATAACTTACACTTACATCTACATGTAAATAATTTTGAATTTTCCATCTCCCAATTTAATACGGGGTTCCGAACAGAAAGTGTAAAGTCCGCAAACTTCACTTAATTATATAAATAGATGAGCACTATAAAGATTGTGTTTCTGAAAAATAATGACTTGGATATAAGCACTCTCCAAAAATGTATATTTGTGCAATCCAAATGAATGTTGTTGTCCATCTGCTGAGGACGCAAAAGTTGGCTGAAAAGTTCATATAAATAAAACACACCAAAACAATTCCCCTAGAAGAGAATGCGATCTATAATAATTTTTGATTCACTAGCGATATTTAGCTAAATGTACTGTAGAGGAGAAACACCATTTTAAACTTGTCCACAGAGTTTCATATATGTAAAGTTCTCTGTTTGGGTTTGCATGAATACTTTCAGGTAGACCTGTGATTCAGACGTTCTTGCAACCTTGATGCTTATTCCATGCAATGTCAAATGCTTTAGAAGAAACCCACGATACACGACGCCACGGTTTTTTAAGAAAATACTCTTACTTGCCCCCTAAAATATCCAAAGGACCAAACCACAATACTGAGAAATCACCTTATTCCCACTCCCCAGAGGTAAAAAGGTAAAAGGGAAAGTCTGCATACAAGCCAGTTGTGGCCCATCAGGCCGGAGCTTATCCTGGTTTCTGCAGCATGAAGCAACTAGGAGTATTTCTACTCCCCCCTGAATGGGATGGTAACCTACTCCCCCCTGGATGGGATGGTAACCCATCGCAGGGTTACACCCAGCATTAAATTCGTCAGTACCCATTTATACACCTGGGTAGAGAGAGGCACATTGAGAGTAAAGCATTGTGGCCAAGAACACAACACAATGTCATCAGCCAGGGCTTGAACCCAGAGCGCTTGCTCTGAAGTAAAGCACACTAACCATGAGGCCACCGTGCCTCCTCCCCAGAGGTAAAAAAGGGTAAAAAAAGAAATCTCTGGGGAGTGGGAAAGAGGCACTTTCTTAATATTTTCACAGAGCCACTTGCCTCACCTACCCTGCAAGGGAGTTTATACAGTGTATGTTGTCATATTGCGTCCAGCTGATGACCCTTTGCAATATTCTAACCGCAATAGCCATCTGTCATACAGATTTTGCACTAAAAAAGTCAAAATTTCTTGGGCATGTAAAGAAAATTCTAGTCTGGTATTTACCATTCAGCAACATAATATAAACAACAAAAAAATAAATTTGAAAAGGGGTGATCAATTAATGCCTCAAAGTATTGACAGAAACAGGAAGAAATCAGTAAAACAAAGTGGCACTAATGGTAAAACAGTTACTCAACTAATCGTCTGATCAATGACTTGTACATAATATATTCAAAGCTAAGTATTGCAGGCTTTCTGGCGGGAGCCAATTGCAAAGGCAAAGTCCAGATACTGGAATATACTACAACATGCACACGAACGTATATATGTGAACTACGTCAAAGTTATAGCTGTAGCGACGTTACTTTCTTTAACATTGCGTAATTTATAATTAAGCTTACTTGTCGAGGCGTACTCGAACTGTGATTAAACTTAGCGGCAATCGCTTTTGTCCGCAGATTTGTGCGGGCGAACTTAGTTTTCTACTTGCCTTGGAGCCAAGAACAACGAAAATAAAGTTCCAGTATTGAAAGTGTTCAGTAATATTAAAATATTACTTCAGTGATCACTAACTCACATGATGCGAATAAGCTATATCACACCATGTCGACATCTCTCCATTGAGCATCGAGCGTGTTTCAAATAAGCACATACAGAATCAAGTTTGCTCTTTGAAAACCACATCGGGCAAGTTCACAGATAATGTAATATTACAATTATAAAGGACTTTTCCAAAATCAAAAGGTGAACTAAAGATCGCAAAATACAAAAAAGCCGGTAAAACCTACCATCGGTATTCGGTGACGCCATGATTCTTGTTCGCCGCTTGGGCGCTGGAGTCGTCTCTGATGAACATTTCGCTACACTGAATGGAGCCGCGAACGGACTGTTCTTTGCTGTTTCGGAAAATCTAGAGAACATGTTTTCTTTTTTGGAGAAGAACGACACAAATCAGTTCATAGAATCCCTTTTTTACGAGGCTCCAACCTCGTTCGATTTTCCACGTTTAAAAGGAAGACAAAAGGCATTATGGGAAATACGTAACACACGCTAATAATCACTACGCATAGAAGATATTGGTGGTATCCGCATACACTGATATCTTTGGGCTCAAAAATATGAAGGACTACGGCCTGACTATTCGGACTTTTTCGGCCTGATAAACTTTGGTGCCGTTTGTAAAAAAAATCATTTAGGTTACTTTTGCCATTCTTTTTTTTTTCGTTATTTACTAAATAAAGTTTATGATTTGATATAATAAATGTTAATTTCAAATCACACGTTTATGATTTGATATAATAAATTCTGATTTTTAAATCATACCCTCCTCTCAAAAAAAAAGTCGGAGCGGCTGTACACAGGCTACATACCTTTATGATTTGATATAATAAATTTTTATTTCAAATCATGCATTTATACCTGCCAACTTTTTTTCAGTAAAATGCGTGAGATTTTTCGTCTTCACAGACCCTGAATTTCCAAAGGTTGACTGACGGCTTCCAAAGATTGCCGAAGATTTCCCGACGAATTCCGAAGATAACCGAAGACGTAGAAAGATTTTCGACGACTTCAAAACAGAGCCAACGAATTCCAATCTCGAACATTATTCTTTGTTTTCATGTGACGTCATCATTTTCCAAAATTAGAAATTAGCAATCCTACTGGGGTTTTAGTGTCATCAAACATAAGAACTTATCAAAACTTGGCGTTTTACGACGTTTAAGCTCGATAGGCTTCTTCCTTTTCTTATAGAGGGCCTACAGAGGACATTTGAATTTAGAGCAGTTATCGCCTACGTTTTCGGTAACTGACCCACGGGCGTAGCCAGGATTTTTCAAAGGGGGGCTCACACTGACTCATACAGAGGGTACTCATCAGATTGTCACCTGAATATTGTAGGTTGTTTGCTTACAAAAAGGCTTACAAAGGGGGGTCACGGGTACCCCAGGACCCCCCCCCCCCAACCTGGCTACGCCCTTGTGACCAGATCTTGCACTAGAAGAAGTATTACTTTCAATGTCTCAGAACTCTAGAGTAATAATTTTTCGTTTCAGTGGCAAAACTAAATGACAGAGGTTTCTATTGGTTTCCGGCCATGTTGATGCCCCTCGGAAGGGCACCAACATGGCGTCTCCATACAAAGCTCTATAAAATTTTTGTGAAACTGTTTACCGAATAACGCGGCAATGAAAAACCGCACTGACCTAAATCTCGGCGATGTTTTTTGTCTATCAATTATCTATCATATGCCTGATTCTTGACTTAATTTATTGAATGGTTACGATTTTTATTTTCGATGCAAACCACCAATTAAAGAGTTCCGAAGATGTTCTGACGACTTCTCGAACGTTTTTAAGCAATTACACTCGCCATGCTCGCTGTTGTCAGCTAGGCGTGAGAAATTAGTCTGAATGCGTGAGATCACAATTTTAGATCCGGGGGCGTGAGACTCACTCATAATGCGTGAGAGTTGGCAGGTATAATGCATTTATGATTTGATATAATATATCCTGATTTCAAATTGATGTAATAAATTATTATTTCAAATCATGCATTTATGATCTGATATAATAAATCCTGATTTGAAATCATAAGTTTATGATATCATATAATAAATTGTGATTTAAATCATAAGTGTACGATTTGATATAATAAATCCTGATTTCAAATCTTGCGGTTGTTTTTTTAAACCATGGCTTACAGAATTGAAATCATCATGAGCTCAGTCATTGACCATTAGACGTCCGGTGGATCATGGCTCATTTTTAATACTTCAAGTAATAAATCATTATTTGATATTAGTAAAACCATGACTTAATTTAATAAGTAATAAGTAACCGTAGCACGAACATGTGACTTGGCACGTGGGTTACAAGCGCGGAAATAATCGGCCGTCGGTGATATAGCGGCAGGTGATGCAATTTTCGCCTTATCGAAAGGATCCCTTAGTGACGTTCGTTTGTTTATCAGTACGTAATTTAGATCTAACTAAAATGTCACTAAGGTTGTCGGTTCGTCGGAAAGCAACAAGAGGTGTGGTTTGAAAGACGTTGCTGCATCGTGGGGAAGACGAAAGGATTGTAAAGTGTCTTTGTATGATACTTGATATGGAACGAAGGGGACGCGACTCTAAAAATATTTTCTTTGAACTTCAAAGAAAATATTTTTTCAGATTTTTGCAAAGTGTGAACACAAGCCAATCTCGTCCTCAGAGGCCGCCCTCCTTTT
>JAHPZR010036784.1:12500-19301 GCA_019787425.1 Platygyra sinensis
CGATTTGAAGAAACTAGGCGCGCACGATGGTCCCGGTTAATTTTTCGGTCAGCTCGCAAGGCAACATGGGTAATTCTTTCAACCACGAACACGAAGAGATCGAGGAAGATACTATTTGCTGCACGAGGAGAGAGGAGAATATTTGTCAAAATATATTTTAGGGCGGATACCTGTCCGCCACAGTGATTTTTTCATATCTTGAATTCAAAGGTTATTCAGGAGTACTAGACCCGGGGTACCAGATTGAACTGTTTGGTACAGAAGTTGATTTGTCGGACACACAATCAGCAACGGGGTCGACTGACTCGACTCAAACACCACACGTAAAAAGATCACGTTTATTTGAATCGCTTATTTTTACTGAGTAATCTTACGTGGCGTAGAGCCTATGTGACGGCTGGGTTGACTGGCAAGGATCCAAATGAGCGTCCAAATGTAAATGTTTTGCGGCAGTTTCGTTGATGAGACAAAGCATGACTCTAATTTGCATATATGGCGACAGTAACGCGATACTTCTGTTTACATCTCGGAAAAAAAATCTCGGCTTCTGTTCTCCTTTCGAGATACGTTTGCTCTTAGAGTCCTCGCATATCAAGACAAATGGTTGGTTTCAGTTTCAAACTAAAACAACAAAGTGGTTTGATATTTTTTTCCAGAATGCACTTCGCGAGAGTATTATGTAAAGAATATCATGTGATAGACTGATTTACAGAATGTGTCGGTTTAGTTAACTTAGTTGTTTCTTTGCATCACCTTATGATAAGATGCCCAAGTTACTTGAACAGTATATTATTAAGTGATATACGTTACAAAAAAATATAAAATTTCAGTTCGTGCAATAAATAATAGTTTCCTTATACGCAGTGGAATTTTTATAAGAATTTTATACCGTCGACGGATAAAATAGAAGCGGGGGCAGATTTAGTGAGAACTATTACTAGTTTTAAAAATGAGTAGCATATCGGATCTGAAAAGCCCTACGGCCCCCAAAATACTGGAAAGTTGAACATAATGATGCAAAGGACCGCAAACGAAAATGCTTCATGTTTAAAAAAGAGCTGATCAGCCAAAAATAAAAAGACCACAAGAAAGACCATATTTTTGGCTGATCAGATTTTTTACAGATCCTACGTAAACAGGCAGCATTTTCGTTTGCGGTCCTTTGCATCATTATGTTCGTCCTCAGAGGCCGCGCTCCTTTTGGTCAGCACCAAGAATCGCGACCTCTGGCCTCCAACACCGGAAGTTCGCGATTTACGGGCTTCCCATTCTCGTCCCCAGACGCCGCGATCCTTTTGGTCAGTTACGGGGATCGCGACCTCTGGCCCGGTCCAACGACATTCCGGTTTTGAATGGATTTGTAAACACAATAGATTGAGACCAGAACCATTCACATTTGTCAGACTCAGCTCTGAGCATGCGTAGAGTGACGGGAGGTCCGTGAAAAGCGGACTTCCGGAGTTGGACCTGCCAGAGAACGCGGTCCCCGTAACTGACCAAAAGGATCGCAGCCTCTTGTTACGAGAATGCGGGCTTCCCGTCACTCTGCGCATGCTCAGAGTCTAGTCTGACAAATCTGATTGGTTCTGGTCTCAATCTATTGTGTTTACGAAGCCATTCCAAACCGGAATGTCGTTGGACCTGACCAGAGGTCGCGATTCTTGGTGCTGACCAAAAGGAGGGCGGCCTCTGAGGACGAGATTGGCTTGTGTTCACACTTTGCAAAAATCTGAAAAAATATTTTCTTTGAAGTTCAAAGAAAATATTTTTAGAGTCGCGTCCCCTTCGTTCCATATCAAGTATCATACAAAGACACTTTACAATCCTTTCGTCTTCCCCACGATGCAGCAACGTCTTTCAAACCACACCTCTTGTTGCTTTCCGACGAACCGACAACCTTAGTGACATTTTAGTTAGATCTAAATTACGTACTGATAAACAAACGAACGTCACTAAGGGATCCTTTCGATAAGGCGAAAATTGCATCACCTGCCGCTATATCACCGACGGCCGATTATTTCCGCGCTTGTAACCCACGTGCCAAGTCACATGTTCGTGCTACGGTTACTTATTACTTATTAAATTAAGTCATGGTTTTACTAATATCAAATAATGATTTATTACTTGAAGTATTAAAAATGAGCCATGATCCACCGGACGTCTAATGGTCAATGACTGAGCTCATGATGATTTCAATTCTGTAAGCCATGGTTTAAAAAAACAACCGCAAGATTTGAAATCAGGATTTATTATATCAAATCGTACACTTATGATTTAAATCACAATTTATTATATGATATCATAAACTTATGATTTCAAATCAGGATTTATTATATCAGATCATAAATGCATGATTTGAAATAATAATTTATTACATCAATTTGAAATCAGGATATATTATATCAAATCATAAATGCATTATACCTGCCAACTCTCACGCATTATGAGTGAGTCTCACGCCCCCGGATCTAAAATTGTGATCTCACGCATTCAGACTAATTTCTCACGCCTAGCTGACAACAGCGAGCATGGCGAGTGTAATTGCTTAAAAACGTTCGAGAAGTCGTCAGAACATCTTCGGAACTCTTTAATTGGTGGTTTGCATCGAAAATAAAAATCGTAACCATTCAATAAATTAAGTCAAGAATCAGGCATATGATAGATAATTGATAGACAAAAAACATCGCCGAGATTTAGGTCAGTGCGGTTTTTCATTGCCGCGTTATTCGGTAAACAGTTTCACAAAAATTTTATAGAGCTTTGTATGGAGACGCCATGTTGGTGCCCTTCCGAGGGGCATCAACATGGCCGGAAACCAATAGAAACCTCTGTCATTTAGTTTTGCCACTGAAACGAAAAATTATTACTCTAGAGTTCTGAGACATTGAAAGTAATACTTCTTCTAGTGCAAGATCTGGTCACAAGGGCGTAGCCAGGTTGGGGGGGGGGGGTCCTGGGGTACCCGTGACCCCCCCTTTGTAAGCCTTTTTGTAAGCAAACAACCTACAATATTCAGGTGACAATCTGATGAGTACCCTCTGTATGAGTCAGTGTGAGCCCCCCTTTGAAAAATCCTGGCTACGCCCGTGGGTCAGTTACCGAAAACGTAGGCGATAACTGCTCTAAATTCAAATGTCCTCTGTAGGCCCTCTATAAGAAAAGGAAGAAGCCTATCGAGCTTAAACGTCGTAAAACGCCAAGTTTTGATAAGTTCTTATGTTTGATGACACTAAAACCCCAGTAGGATTGCTAATTTCTAATTTTGGAAAATGATGACGTCACATGAAAACAAAGAATAATGTTCGAGATTGGAATTCGTTGGCTCTGTTTTGAAGTCGTCGAAAATCTTTCTACGTCTTCGGTTATCTTCGGAATTCGTCGGGAAATCTTCGGCAATCTTTGGAAGCCGTCAGTCAACCTTTGGAAATTCAGGGTCTGTGAAGACGAAAAATCTCACGCATTTTACTGAAAAAAAGTTGGCAGGTATAAATGCATGATTTGAAATAAAAATTTATTATATCAAATCATAAAGGTATGTAGCCTGTGTACAGCCGCTCCGACTTTTTTTTTGAGAGGAGGGTATGATTTAAAAATCAGAATTTATTATATCAAATCATAAACGTGTGATTTGAAATTAACATTTATTATATCAAATCATAAACTTTATTTAGTAAATAACGAAAAAAAAAAGAATGGCAAAAGTAACCTAAATGATTTTTTTTACAAACGGCACCAAAGTTTATCAGGCCGAAAAAGTCCGAATAGTCAGGCCGTAGTCCTTCATATTTTTGAGCCCAAAGATATCAGTGTATGCGGATACCACCAATATCTTCTATGCGTAGTGATTATTAGCGTGTGTTACGTATTTCCCATAATGCCTTTTGTCTTCCTTTTAAACGTGGAAAATCGAACGAGGTTGGAGCCTCGTAAAAAAGGGATTCTATGAACTGATTTGTGTCGTTCTTCTCCAAAAAAGAAAACATGTTCTCTAGATTTTCCGAAACAGCAAAGAACAGTCCGTTCGCGGCTCCATTCAGTGTAGCGAAATGTTCATCAGAGACGACTCCAGCGCCCAAGCGGCGAACAAGAATCATGGCGTCACCGAATACCGATGGTAGGTTTTACCGGCTTTTTTGTATTTTGCGATCTTTAGTTCACCTTTTGATTTTGGAAAAGTCCTTTATAATTGTAATATTACATTATCTGTGAACTTGCCCGATGTGGTTTTCAAAGAGCAAACTTGATTCTGTATGTGCTTATTTGAAACACGCTCGATGCTCAATGGAGAGATGTCGACATGGTGTGATATAGCTTATTCGCATCATGTGAGTTAGTGATCACTGAAGTAATATTTTAATATTACTGAACACTTTCAATACTGGAACTTTATTTTCGTTGTTCTTGGCTCCAAGGCAAGTAGAAAACTAAGTTCGCCCGCACAAATCTGCGGACAAAAGCGATTGCCGCTAAGTTTAATCACAGTTCGAGTACGCCTCGACAAGTAAGCTTAATTATAAATTACGCAATGTTAAAGAAAGTAACGTCGCTACAGCTATAACTTTGACGTAGTTCACATATATACGTTCGTGTGCATGTTGTAGTATATTCCAGTATCTGGACTTTGCCTTTGCAATTGGCTCCCGCCAGAAAGCCTGCAATACTTAGCTTTGAATATATTATGTACAAGTCATTGATCAGACGATTAGTTGAGTAACTGTTTTACCATTAGTGCCACTTTGTTTTACTGATTTCTTCCTGTTTCTGTCAATACTTTGAGGCATTAATTGATCACCCCTTTTCAAATTTATTTTTTTGTTGTTTATATTATGTTGCTGAATGGTAAATACCAGACTAGAATTTTCTTTACATGCCCAAGAAATTTTGACTTTTTTAGTGCAAAATCTGTATGACAGATGGCTATTGCGGTTAGAATATTGCAAAGGGTCATCAGCTGGACGCAATATGACAACATACACTGTATAAACTCCCTTGCAGGGTAGGTGAGGCAAGTGGCTCTGTGAAAATATTAAGAAAGTGCCTCTTTCCCACTCCCCAGAGATTTCTTTTTTTACCCTTTTTTACCTCTGGGGAGGAGGCACGGTGGCCTCATGGTTAGTGTGCTTTACTTCAGAGCAAGCGCTCTGGGTTCAAGCCCTGGCTGATGACATTGTGTTGTGTTCTTGGCCACAATGCTTTACTCTCAATGTGCCTCTCTCTACCCAGGTGTATAAATGGGTACTGACGAATTTAATGCTGGGTGTAACCCTGCGATGGGTTACCATCCCATCCAGGGGGGAGTAGGTTACCATCCCATTCAGGGGGGAGTAGAAATACTCCTAGTTGCTTCATGCTGCAGAAACCAGGATAAGCTCCGGCCTGATGGGCCACAACTGGCTTGTATGCAGACTTTCCCTTTTACCTTTTTACCTCTGGGGAGTGGGAATAAGGTGATTTCTCAGTATTGTGGTTTGGTCCTTTGGATATTTTAGGGGGCAAGTAAGAGTATTTTCTTAAAAAACCGTGGCGTCGTGTATCGTGGGTTTCTTCTAAAGCATTTGACATTGCATGGAATAAGCATCAAGGTTGCAAGAACGTCTGAATCACAGGTCTACCTGAAAGTATTCATGCAAACCCAAACAGAGAACTTTACATATATGAAACTCTGTGGACAAGTTTAAAATGGTGTTTCTCCTCTACAGTACATTTAGCTAAATATCGCTAGTGAATCAAAAATTATTATAGATCGCATTCTCTTCTAGGGGAATTGTTTTGGTGTGTTTTATTTATATGAACTTTTCAGCCAACTTTTGCGTCCTCAGCAGATGGACAACAACATTCATTTGGATTGCACAAATATACATTTTTGGAGAGTGCTTATATCCAAGTCATTATTTTTCAGAAACACAATCTTTATAGTGCTCATCTATTTATATAATTAAGTGAAGTTTGCGGACTTTACACTTTCTGTTCGGAACCCCGTATTAAATTGGGAGATGGAAAATTCAAAATTATTTACATGTAGATGTAAGTGTAAGTTATTCAAATGCAAGCAAGTAAATCAAGACTTAGACTTTCTTAGCTTTGCCAACAAATTGAGACTGTAAGGCTAGGAGTTGGACAACATACTGCTAAAAAAATTTACTGTGCCCAGACCCAGATAAAGTAGCCCTCCACAGTAGTTTACTAGAAAAATACAACTTACGTGTATTTTACTTGAAAGATTTCCATAAACTGTTATTGAAGCAAATTCATGTACAACACAGAGACTGCAAAGTCCTTTGAGTAAGTCTGGAGTCATCTCTACATGTAATGGCAGAGATGCACTTTTAGTTTGGTTCAGTCTTTTATCATTTCTGTACAACCAAAAGCTGGTACATGTAAATCTGCTTTAAAGTTAAAAAATTCACTTCTAAAAGTCAACAGGGTTTGAACAGGTCCTGAAAAACCTGGAAAGTCCTGAAATTTTATTACATGGCATTTTCCAGGACTCTATTGTCCTGGAAAAAGGCAACTGGTCCTGGAAAGTTCTGGAAATCTGTTAAACTCAGCTTAAAAATATGAAGTGTATGGAAGGTACATGTAGTAAGGAGAATTAAAATAAAGATTTTGGGATTGTAGGGGTTAATGTGAATTTTAGAGCCCTTGATAAATCAATCTAAGTCCTGGAAAAGTCCTGGAAACTTGTTTCTGAAAAAGGGTACATTCAAACTCAGAGTCAATGAACTTTGACAAGTTGGCTCTTTTTAACAGTCCAGTTAAAATCATGACCACAACAAGAATATTTATTGCTATCAAAAAGGA
>JAHPZR010036788.1:0-5000 GCA_019787425.1 Platygyra sinensis
AAGTTCTTATTCCCAGAAGAAATGTTGCCGAGCTTGCAATCTCCCCTTGAAATAGCGTTTAACTTGTGTCTTTCCACCCATCCTCAACCGCCTCTTCACTTTTTTTACAGATTAACAGATTACTGCAATCTAAACTTTATGAAGTCCTATAAAACTGCAATACCACCAGCAGATAAAACCATTATGTACCCCCTTCCTTGAGAAGCAAGATGCAACATTCAACACAATTTAGAACCAGCTCATTCATTTCTACTAATCTGAAAATTTAATATTAAGTACCTCGAAAGAGACTTCTGTGAAGAATGGTAGCACTCTTGTGAATCCCACCAACGAGTATATTTATGTGCCCACGTAAAAGCAAGTGGCTCAAATTATATGCAATTGCTTGTTCATAGCAAATAAATGAAGACTCCGGTGGTAGACCTGAAAAAATACATTGCCACGTGAGAATTGGTGTACTGGTAGTTTACTGTTTACTAGTGTAAGGTACGGCCACTACCAGCTATTAGACTACAGTGTATGCTTGTTACACTGTCGAGATACATGTAATAGCTAGGTTCAAAAAATTTGTGGAACGTTTCTTGCATAAAAGTACCTTGGAGGCTAGCTAGAGTATAAAAAAATTGCTGAAAAGCAATTTATAAAACAAAACCATGAATAAGCCCAATTGAAGGTTAATTCAACTTAAGTGCCATTAAGATGACAACAGACCCTTTTTTCTGACTATTTTTCAATGCTTTGGGCTCCAAAGTTTAAATATCCATGTTAAAATAAAGTAACAGATTGAAATACTTTTAACTACACAATTTCTGGGGCTGAAATCACAATTTTTTTCCGCTATTGCTGAAATCCAGTTCCATATTATTATAATTTAATTTGAGATAATCAATTTCAAAAGAAATACTGAGACATTTACTACTTTGGTGCATTTCCACATTGTGGATCAATTTCACTGATTAAATGTAAAATCTCTTCAGTTTTAAATTTTTCTTTTTCTTTGTCTTAACTGTGGTCTCTTTAAAATTTTTTTTCACTTTAGACTAAATTCAAATATTAATTTATACCTTGCACTCTTTCCAACAGAGATGTAAAGTTGTCCAACACTTCTTGAATTGTCCCTTGGTTGCAGTCCTTGTTTAATACCAATCAGTTTTGAAAACTAAAATTAGCACTCCCACATAGTACTTAGTAAATGGTTTCAAATTATTATTAAATATTCAGTTTTAGTTGCTTTTTCAGTTAAACATATCAGAACTCGTTCCACTCCCTTCCCACCCATATATCCCTGATCGGTGTACATTAAAAATACTTTTTTAAAATATACCGGTATTTATTTATTTAATAGTAAAATTCTCTCAAAGTTGCACAAGCCTTTGAATGAATTTTCATATACCACAAGTAGTGTGTACATGTATCATCCTGCTGCCGGCAAACTGAACATTTTGTCCGTCACATGACATTGCGTGCCAGACCTCTGCTCAGACCATGTGCATTTCATCTGAGTGGAGCAGCTTGGTGAGTTTTGATCCTGTCATTGTTGAGATTTTCTGCTTTTGTGACTTAACAGACTTATCCCATAACTATCGTCCTGATTATGATGTATTTCTGATTCCTTTTTTAGCATGATTCTGTAACCAAGCTGATCTCTACAAATCAATGATTAAATAATCTGTCGCTTTGAACGTTTGTTGTTTGTTTTCTGGCTGATTAATGACAACACATCCATCACACAAACTCTTCATTATCATTGCTCAGTTATTAAAGCTGAGAAAATTATGAACATGTTCATATTAGTAATTTGCACTGCAATGCAAATTGAAAGTTAATGATAATTTGCCTGCTCTGACAGACCAACAAACAGTGAAGTTTTGTATCCATTTAACATACTAGCCTGTAGGAAGTAAATTTAGTAACTTACCATATAATTGTACTGAAGTTATTATCTTACACTTTTCACTAATTCAATTAGTACAATCATTACTGTACTTACTTTCAAGCGATGCACAAGTAGATCATTTTCAATTATCCACTCCTTTACATTAAAGCTCAAAAAAGTAGCTGAAATGAAGACAAAATGTACAAAAAGAGAGTGAATAGCCCTTTTCACAGTTAGTTTTTCTCATTTGCATTACAATGTAATCCAAAGTTGATGCGAGGCAATTCCGGGCTAAAACTACAAAATAGCCCGAAATTGCCTAGCATACATGCTAGATTACATTGTAATGCAAATGAGGAAAGTTAACAGTGAAAAGGGCTATTGATGTGTCATTTCTCAGCCTTCGTTTTTAACCATATTTGATGCTTTTCGAACAATGTCCTAAGTATATGAATAAAACAATTCATCAAGAAGTGGGTAGCTATTGTAGGTCAAAATAAAATTCAGGTTGAAATGAAATTACTTAGAATAACATTTGACGATAAAAACTTGTGACAAAACGTTGCTTGATAAACGAACAAGATTCTGAGAAAGTGCCAAGGGAAATTTGATTGTTTAGTGTTTGAAATGCTTTATATCAAGAAATTCAAACCTAAGCTGAACGTGCAAACGGACTTCATACATGCGAAACTTTTTGTTTAACCCGTAAATTATTTTCTCTCATTGTTCGTTTTAGTATTTATAGAACTTAGTTTTACACATTCTTGACTTGATAATGACGTTATGTTAACGTCGAAACGTCGTCGTTTTTAGCTTTTTATAGCTTTTTATTGTTTTAAACTTTTTTAAATTTTACAATGTTATCAAGCAACGTTTTGTCGCAAGTTTTTATCGTCAAATGAAATTAAATTCCTCTGTCTATTGACCCTAATTATTAATGGTTCATGAATAATAATTAGGGTTAGAGCAATATCTTAACTAACCTTTCCTAAAAACTTCGTTCTGCTTTTTGAGACACTGAATGTCCTTTTTGACACCACTCCACCAACCAGGTGTAATGATCATAGAAGTTTGCTAAAAATATTAATAAACAATAATAATTATTAATATTGAATGATATAATTTGATGCACACGACAATTAATTCTATGCCTTACGATTATATTAACCTGACCTATCAACCATTATTCAGGTTACTTCTAGATAATTAAATATAATTCTTTATCTTAATACTACATACTACACATGGTATCAAGCCATCCTGTACAAAATAAGCAACAAAATCATCTTAGACCATTGTAAAACCAAAGAATATTACATTGTACAAGTGCATGGTCATGTTCCCAAGGCAATTACCAAACAACATTCTCCACACAATAAGGAACTGTATAAATTCACAAGATATTTGAACTTGTTTGGAACATAAATTTTACTATTAAACTTAAAGTGCCAATATGACGACAATTGCATCTTTTCTATCAAAGCCATTTTAATTTAACAAGTAGCCTGCATGACAGGAAAAATGCTGTTTACTATTTTCAAATATCTATTTTTGTTCCAGAGATATTCAAGTTTTTTAAATATGCAAATTAGCCAAGTGATGACGTCATACACTCAACCAAATTTTGATCAAATATGATAAAAAAAAGATATCTCATCCAGTTTGTATCAAAAATGTTTGATTCTTTGCAGTAAGATTCTACTAAAGGTGCTCCACAATACAAGCTTAACAGTTTTGTTACCATGGCAACATACTGGGTTCCAGACCTCCCCAATATTAAAGGCATTTCTGGCCACCTTTGGCATTCCATTTTCATATTTGCAAATGGTGCCTCATATACATGATCCAAAAGGCATATATGTTAGCTTGAGTTTGTGGCCTTGTTTAACGTTTTTCAAGCTGAAAATCGCTTACCGGTACATATAATTATAATTTGAAATCAAGTGGGTGGAGACTGGAAAAGAGTGAGTTGCCATGGCAACAAAATGATTTATAGCCATAGGTGTGTTTTCTGTAGAACTATTAGCCTACCAAGTTTCATTTGTCTGTGCTGCAAATTGGCCAAGATAGCTCTATTTACATAGTTACATGATGTAACATTGGGTTGAGAGTATGACATTATCAGTCATTTCATTTGCATATTTCACACATTTTTCAAACTTAGATATCTCCGGAACTAATGCAGGTATTTGCAAATGGTAAACAGCGTTTTCATTCTTTCATAAAATCAAAAGGTAAAAATTTGATCATAGTATCACTTTTATTAACTACTAGTAAATGCATTGTAACAAATTTTGAGGTTAAAAAGTGTTTGTGAACCTCTTTTGAACAAAAAATGGCAGGTTAAATTGATATGCCAATGACAAGCTAATGGAACAACTGTAGTAATAATAATTTATAGGTATTCAATTCCTAGTAGTTCTTACAAATTTAATGCTTATGTCATACAACCTGTATGGACCTGTGCACAAATTTCCTCGAAAGACTGTAAGAAATAAGGTCCTGTTCATTAGGGCTGTACATTAGAAGGGATTGGGTTGGAAAAACATGTATGGCCCTACAAGAAATGCCCTACCAGAGATGCCATGCACATGTTGAAATAATGGTGATAAATTTTTATTAACAGAGGTTGTGCTGGACAGGAAAACTTTGGCTCACAGTCAGGATACACGAACCGAGTGCAACAAGGCCAGTACATCCTGACCTTGAGCCAATCCACTGTAAGGAAAAGATGGCGGCTGTACATTTTACCACAATACCTTGCGAACCAAACTAAGCCTACTTGGCATATAGAAAGATATGATTTAACGGCAGTCTTTCCTATACTTACAGCATTGCTATTGTCTGATTTGAATTACTAAGTAACATTTTTTTCTTGTGTTTTTATACGCTCTTTTGGAGTTTTCTTGTGTAAAGCATTATGGGTAAATGTACCAGTTGCCATATTTTTCCTTATCATGGATTAATTATTTATCAGCTGGTCCTCCCACTCAGTCAATAAGTCAGGGCATAGGCAATTGATGTTCAAAATAGATAATCAATGGTAATTGGTGCCAATATTTATTTTTAATTATTAATCGACGATGATTCATGAACACTTTTGTGTGACTATCGATTGGTCATT
>JAHPZR010036788.1:10000-26995 GCA_019787425.1 Platygyra sinensis
TATGGCGCATACCTGAAATGGTTTCTCCCAGAGCTCTCGTTTTCCGACCGCTGGTCAAGGGGAAAGAAGACTCTGGCAACGAAATTGTATCTGCAGATTATACTAGCAAATACACTCCCATAATGGATGTAATTAAGATGAAAGACAGGCTTCTTTGGGACGAGATAATCTCTGACAGTACAAATCCACTACATGATCTTTTACCAGTTCAGAGAGCTAGGAGCCTCAGGAAAAGAGGACATAATTACATCCTGCCTCCAGTTAGAACCGAACGTTTTAAACGTTGCTTTTTTAATAGATGTCTTTTTGAATTTGTGTAGCTACTTAGTCTTGTATATACATGATGGATTGATATATGTATGAAATTGTAAGTCCAGACGTTTTGTCTCTGGACGTGTTTCTTTATTATTCTTCTTATGTCAATAAAGATCTTTATTATTACTGCATGTGCACTGTGTGCATGTGTAAATGCACCTTTGGCTAAAGAGTGCAAACACCTCGAGTGATGTGGCTGCTTGGTGCCTTTGTCCTTGTATTTTTAGAAGCGCAATAGTTTTTGTATATTTTCCATAAAACAATGTATAATAAAACAATAACTGAATTCAGTTTTTGTGATATCCAGAATAATCAAGGTCTCAGCAAGTGTAATCAGCCTCGGCTGAGTACACTTGCTGAGACCTTGATTATTCCAGATATCTCGGAAACCTCATCCAATTATTGTTTTTAAACCATACGGAAACAGTGGCCGTGTAACTGTAGACCAATGTAATAACTGGTCGAGCAGAAAATCTGGGGGCAGACTCCCCTTCAAAACTGATGGGTGACTTTTTTTGTTACCTCTGAGGTGAAGATTACATTGTTTGTTACCAATTGAAGGTTTCTCCATAGTGCTTACTTCCTTGATCTTGTTTCTTGCCATTGTTTGAAACCTCCACATTGTGAAATCATTTTCTTTGAGGTCCAGCGCTACAGAGAACTCAAACTGTTGGTCTTGTACTGCATGTTGGTCTTTGTGGTATGTTCTTTATCTTTATCTTTATCGTTATTACGATTTAATGGCATAAAAAGAAGTGCATACAATAATAAAAATAGTAACAATATAAATTATATAAGTTAGAGAAAAGAAAAAGAAAAAAGAAAGCAGAGAGAAAGATAAAGAGAATAGAGTGAAAAGAAGAAAAAGCGAGAGAGGAAAAAAGATAAACAGAGCCACAAGGATAGCCTACAAAAGAGCTGGAGACCCCATACAAGGCAAACCACGTGAAGAAAATCTCCCAAGAACCATTATAATTTTAGAGATAAAAATTCAAACATTGTGATAAATATTATTACATAGTTAAAAAGGGTACACTGGGCATGCTGTCCCTGGCTTACAAGCTAACTTAGTTCTGTTAGAACCATCACATTAATTCTAACAGATCCTTTTTTCACAACCTTTATTATTTTTCAGACTGTAACAAACATCTTTGATACAATTTCCTAGAAGTTCTGAGATTGTATTATTCCTTACAAAAGAGATAAATACTGTGGCAATTGATAAAAGATGATAAGAAGCAGTGTTCATTCAACCTAGTAAAAGGTTGTTATTGATGGCATTGATCATTATTGGAATTGAAAACATCTAAAATTATTTCACTATGAAAATATTTCAGGTTGGAAAATTTAACATAACAAATTCACATTTGAATTAGAAACATCTGCCCTATTCTCTTTCAATAAATTGCTCTATTTCTAAAATCATCGTGGGAATCAATATGATGCATTAAGCCGCAGTTCAGGGTAATACTCGAAACTGGTACCAAGTGGCAAGACATTTGGTATCCGTGGGTGATATGTCGTGTTCTGTTTGATGGTTGGGAGCTGTGGCCAGTCAAACTTAATTGTAGTTGAATGTTTTTCTCTAAAAAGCCGTTTCTTTTGTGATCTTAACTCAACATCGATTGTGTCTGGATTCCTCTCCAGTTTACTCCATTCCTCATGGTCTAGTTGAGAGTCATTGTAGATTCCTTTCATGCGTTGCCTGGCAGAGGGAATTTAGTATAAAAGATACAAGAAATAATTAAGAGGAAGTTGAAAAGAAATAATTACTAACATTGAAACAATAACTAAGTAGCATTAAAATGGGAAAATGTGTTCCTTAAAACTGGTATTTGTTATTGTTAATAATATTTTCTGTAACTGAAATCAATTAAATTTATGGTTTGTCAGTGAGGGTTTGTTAATATTAGGGTTCCACAGTGGACTGTAAGCCTTTAAATATTGGACAGTTGTGCAACGTTCAAGGTTACGCTAAGCAGATGATATCACACATATTTCGCACTGACTCATTCTTATGACGGAAGGAAATAATCATGAATCCATTCCAGATGTATTTAACACAGGAAAGTTAGTCAAGATGATAGTCGACCTTGTTTTGTTTTGTTACAAAGTAATAATAAGCTGTTTTAAATTAATTTTCGCAACTAACCCGCTTCTTTTCCTTACACCACTGTCAATGTCGTGTAACTGCATTCTAAGCCATGTGTTGCACTCCGTGCCGTGTCGTCCAAGAGGCACCAAGGGAGCAGGAGGAAGGCGCATTTCTTCTATTTCTTTGTCACTCAATGTGTCTCCAGTGACGCATCTCACTACAGTACGATCCTCTTCAAGCCTTGTGCTTCCTTGTGATATCAGTGGATCATTTAGTTTCTTTGTTATTGCCTGAAATGTACACCTTAGCTTTAAGTCATCAAATTCAAACGTCAACCAGGGCACATTAATATTGTAAAACTTAATAATATTTCTCTCATAGACTTTAGTGTATGAACTTGCTTGTACTGTCTCTTTTATCAAGATATTCTCAAAATACAAGCTTCGCATTTATTTAAAAAAATTTTGGCAAGTGCATTGCGTCTGTGAAAGATTGGAACTCACAAAAATTAATTTCCGACAACTTTGTCATCAACCTTGTTTCTTCTCACTAATACTCCTAGAACTGTTATCAACTTGAAGTTTAATAATAAGTCTTTTTGCCCATTAATTTTAAAAATAACAAAAATATATTAGTTTTTATCTATGGCATGCATGCTTTAACAGTATTTCTACTAATATTTTTAAGAAGCATTATGTTCATCATTGCACCATTTTAAACCATTCTGAGAAATTGATTCATTAATGAAATAAATACATATATATTAATTTCTTTGTAAATCATCTGAATCATTTTATTTCCTTATAGCAAAAACACATTGTTCTGCACCAGCAAAATGGAAAGTGGAGGCACAGATTTCCTGCTTGTAAGATCTTGTCAAGACTTTCATTAACCTCTGAACAAGTCCATCCATAATGAAGTGCAGGGGAAGCAACTGTTTTAAACATTTAGCTCCAGTTGTGGCAAGAAAATACTACATGCTAAGCTGGGTATTGTGTTTGTCATCTAACAAGCAAGCCATGTGGTTAAATGAAAGGACTCACCTTCAGTGGAGCAGGTCTGTTTGCATTAAGAACAAGTGGATCATATTCCTCTGGAGACATCACATCCAGAAACACGACACTCTGATTCAATACAACCAATAATTTGTTAAAATAGGAAAATCATCAAAGTATGATGAAGAGGAAATCTGGTATTATCAGATGCTGTTCTACTTCCATGAAGGACTGAAGATGTTCACACAAATTACTAGGAAACTGCATTAATTTTGCAGTTTTCTGCCAGGATTTTAGTCAAGCCTGACACATTCCCGATTAAATAATTTTCACAAAGCAAAAAAATTTCTTTGGTACTTGAAAATTTTAGGATAGAAAACAAACTTTTGTCACAAAAATGGTATTCTTTTTCCTGAGGGTTTTACTAGTCTACTGTTACAACGCTGATTATATTACCGTGAACACCTAAAATATGTCTGGAATGTTTATTGTGATGTAACCAATCACATGGGAGATCTTCACACCACAGAAACCACAGGCAACAAACCATTTCCTATCGGCAACAGAACAAATTATTTTGGTTTTGTTTAAGGATACAAACTGCCTTATTAGGAATTTAAAACACCGCTGTTCCCCAAGATCAGTGCTGAGGACCGCATCCAAGTCATCGTTCGAGTTAAGAAAAAAAAAAATTAGAGGTCCACGCAATGTGACCTCGACCAGCTTTCCATGAAACGACATCACATGAAGATACCACCGCTGATACGCGACTTTCTAAAACAAACACCCGCAGAAACGTTTCCAAAATTTCCGTCAATCATACATGTTATCGACAGATCAGTTCAAAATCCACCAATCATAGCCCGCTAGCATGACGTAAAGAAGGTCTGAAGGTCACACTAGTGGCTGTGATTGGTGGATTTTGATCCGATCTGTCGATAACACGCAAGACTGACAGTAATTTTGGAAACGTTTCCGAGGGTGTTTTGTTTTCCAAAGTCACATATGAACAAATACGGTGGTAATAAAAAATGAACAATTGTGATGTTTTCATTTCTAATCAGGCGTAACTAGCTACCGATTTCGATCGCTACAAAAAGTTTGAAAATTCGCACGCCAAACCGTCGCATGTGTCCACCCAGCACATCGGCTTTGTAATTTATTTCAAAATCGCTCAAACCTGTATTCTTCGCTATTATAGCACATACTGCAAACAAATGGGAAGGAAATGTAATTGTTTACTTGCCTTTAAAAAACTGAATGTTAAAACCAAAACGAAAATAATTTGTTCCATGGCTGATAGGAAACCATTTGTTGCCTTGCGGTTTCTGTGGTGTGAAGATCTCACATGTGATTGGTTACAACACAATGAACATTCCAGACATATTTCAGGTGTTCACGGTAATATAATCAGCGCTGTAGAACATACTAAAAATGTAGTCTGATGTTCATTTTGAAGCTTTTGAAATGTTACAGCTTTGAAAACATGTTTGATTAAAACTGCAGTTAAAGCAACACGAAAATTTTAAAAAACGTGTGTGTGACCATTGTTTTTAAACAGTCAAATACTTGTTCTTATTAATTTTGTTCTAAAAGTCTGTAAAAGGGACTTACAAAGCTAGGCATTAAAATGAATTCTTTTATTACTCACTTTTCTGTTACTGTAATCTAGATATTTTTTATAGATATCTCTTTTTCTTCTGTCCAAGTGTCTGTAATTTGGACCATCCATTTCTTGATCTATTTTTTCCTAACAAAGAAATATTAGAACTTTTAGTTGTTAGCAATGATTTATAACAATGTCTAATAAAAATCACATTCAATGATGTTCTTGGATTGTGGTGGGATCAAATGATATTTAGCCACTTGATAATCATTGACTTCATTTAAATCAACATTGTGGTACAATTGAAGGGGTGCATGGAAAAAGACCCTTAAAGACATCTGATAGAGTGCAAGATTCTCCTAGCAAATTGCTTTTCACTTGTAGAGAAAAGGAGAATTTGACATGAGATCAAGAGTCACTTAAGGCTTTTTTCCACACACCCCTTCAATTTAATGCTGTCAATGCTGGCCCTGTAGTCCCTGCACAATACAATTTAACACTACATAGTGTCGTAGGCTTGCAAAGCATTATTTTGTTAAAGATTTCAGTACGATACTCATCACCTGTGTTCTGAAGATTCTATTATGTAATACCTTTTCTGAAGTATTATCGTGTAATCGTAGTGCACACATGGGCAGTTAGTTTAAGTGAGGACAAGGTTTTTGCTTTTGGTTGTGATCTGCCAATGATGTCTGTTTTGACCTTTTGACACGGTTTAAACAAATTAAAGGACCATATGTTCTGAGCAACAATTCAGGCAAACAATGTGCATTTTTTATCCTCCACATGAATTGCATGCCTATAGAGTTTGGTTGTATCAAATGTTTGTTTTCCTTAGGTTATTTTTTGGTACCATATTTCAAGACACTCACTGGCACTTTCTGAACAAGACAATCATTGGAAAACAAAACTAACTGTTTCTTGTAGGGATATAATTTCTGTTGCTAGGCATCAATTTTTTTCAAACTACACTTATTTTGCTTCCTAGAGCATCAAGCACAAGTGACTGTTTTACCACATGTCTCACTACCAAGAAGTCTTCTGAAATATGATGCACAGCGGAGTATTTTTAACAAACTTCAAGGCTTTTGGAAATGTGCTAAAACTCTGAGTCAAGTGACTGATATGAAGCTACATGTAAAACTAAGGAAAAACAGAGAAATATCATAACGATTGTAAAAATCTATAAATCAGATATCCAGACAACATCACAGCTATGATCTCCTTGTTTTAACTTGAGAATTATTCTTGATTCAAGTTTGTCAGGAATTTTGTTCATTAATGCAGCTAGGAGTTACAACCCTGGGTGCCAGAGGTTTTCTTCTCATTGGGGTGACAGAATTGAGCACTGCGAAGGCGAGTCGTGACCAGCACTACTCGCTCTGACACTCCTCACCACTAACAAGCGAGAAGACCTCTGGCATCCAGGGAAAGCTAGGAGTATTTAAACACGAAAAAAATACAGTGCAAATTGGCAACCCCAAATATAATCCTGTTTTCTATTAAAATCTACCAATGTAAAGTATAAGCATCATTAGACGCTTTGGTTCACCTTCACAGGGCTGTAGACACGCTCACTCCATTTCTTAAATAGCATCTGCTTCTTTCGTTTATCAAGAGCGGCTTTGTGATCAATGAAGCTATCAACATCCTGTTGATATAAGGTAAATGAGTATTTTAGTGTAGAAGTAGAAATAATTTTGTAATTGAAGAGCCTGGACTAACACTAGCCAGCCATCACTCTTGAACAAATAAGATCTGATCTTCCTATCACTGGTTTGCACCCAACTTTCATGTGTGTTTGTGACTTCTGATTTTACTAGATTGGGTAGCCTGTCTAGAGGTCATGGATTATATCCAAGGTTTTAAAATAGCTACTTCTGGAGTTATAAGATTTTCTATACATGTGATAATTGTGAATGTTGTTTTGTGCAATTTGAGTGTGTTTATATCCCTAATTTCAACAATCGCACATTCATGCATAGTAAGTGTAATTTTCTGGCAAGAAGGTCACCACCTGATCCAAGTCTGAATTTGCCCTAAGGCCTACATGCTTGTCTATCTTCTCTACTTTGTTGGTGTTGCTTACACGAATATACCAGTTTGAAATTTAGATGTACTGTTAGACTTTTCACAGCATGGAAGATCATAATGATTTAAAGCCACATAATTTATACTTTGATCCACTGCCTGTTAATTTAGGTTAAGTGTCTAGATCTTAGACTCTAAATCAATGTGTATCCGCAAACCATCGTGGGTGGCATGGTGGCCTCATCGTTAGCGCACTCAACTCTGGACCGAGCGCTCTGGGTTCAAGCCCTGGCTGGGGACATTGTGTTGTGTTCTTGGGCAAGACACTTTACTCTCACGGTGCCTCTCTCCACCAAGGTGTATAAACGGGTACCGACGAATTTAATGCTGGGGTAACCCTGTGATGGACTAGCATCCCATCCAGGGGGGAGTAGAAACATTCCTAGTCGCTTCATACTACAGAAACCAGGATAAGCTCATGACCATGCACTTGACTCGAATGCAGACTTTGCCTACCTTACCTACCGCAAACCATCATAAATGACCACATTAATCTTTAATAAGTAACCAGAATAGCAAAATTACAAAATCATACTCCAGCAAGCTATTTAATTGAAATTCTCAAGATAACTTTTTTTATTTTAAAACTGTGTTTATCTTTAATCAAGATCCCCAAATAATGAGTGAGTGATTTAAGACCATTTAACTTGTGTCAGGAAAAACTTACATGTAGATTGTCTTGGCAATGAAATTAATAATAATAACCTCTCTCACTGGACACTGCAAATGACTACATGTAACTCCACTCCTTCACTGAAATGATTTTCTACAGTTGACTTCTCACAAGTGCGATCCTCTCCCGTGAGACCAAGTCTCTTATAATTAATTATGTTAATTAACAATTTATAGTCAATACCTGTCTTAACAGTTATCTCTACTACAACAGAACTAAGCCCCAACCAAATACATTGATCATTAAATGGCTGAAATTTCGAGACAGGGATTTAGTTGCTTACCTTCACGAACGTATTCTCGTTGTCCAGAAGTGTCGTGTACATATTTTTAGTCGCCCGTGATTCAAAGTCGGTCCTTTCCTACACAGAAAGGAGACAAAAACTATTGTCTAACACTGCCGGTGGAAAGCTCTTCTCTTTTATTTTCTGTTCTGTTCTGTGTGTTTGGAAGGCAGTGGGAGATGGATAATTGGTCTATCCTTGCTGTGGCGAGTCAATTAATATTAAAATGTTTCACCATGGAAATTCTTTAGGAAATATATGTATCCAACTAGAACCTCTTCCGTGTATTTGGCTTTCGTTACTTTTAAGGACGCCAGAATTTTGTTACGAAAGCTAGCAGGCAATATCAAAACCGACAGCTACAGCTTCCTTGACGGTCAATATATGCTCAATATATGCGGCGAAAAGTCAGATGTTGCTAAGTTGAACTCTCTGAATTTTGCATGCGCACATGCATAAATTGCATAACTATTGATAGCAAACTATCTTGAATTTGTAGTGATTTCTTCTGTACCTGGATATTTCGGACGGATTTTTCATTCAGCCAACTCTGTATTCTAAACGTATGGTCTGAAGGACAAGCTGACTTAGCGCTGGTGGCCCTTACTTCCGAGTGATCTCCCAAAGACTTCGTTCTCTCGACTGAAGACGCCGAAACCGCCCGTCTGTGATGATCCTGCGATAATAACAACGTTATGATTAGAACTAGAAAGTAGTTTTAGCCCTTAAGACAAGGATCAGTTTGCCAAATATTCAGTACAAGCGGAATTCAAACATCACGATGACTTCACCTTTGCTATCTCATGTTTATCGTTGTCGTCCAAAAGCTCGTCCAGGATATCACAAGTGTGCACTGAAATACGCCCGTTCACGGGGCGCTTTGGCCGGGACATCACCGTGTTTATTTGCTGCTTTGATGACTTTCTGTTCTTTTGAGAGCTTCCTTTCTCAAACAGACTGACGATCAATAACAGAGTCACCAACAAGTCACAAAATATCGCGGCTTGACTTCACGTGTAAATTATGAATCGTTCCCTTGACAACCCATCAGCTGTGTATATGAACTTTACTTTATGCCAGGGGTGGGTGAGTAAACTTGTGTGGCTAACCCGTATGTGGGGAACTGCTTCAAAAATGACTTTAAAAAATTGAAAAACAGCAAAATAAGAATCTTCTTGTTACATCAAAGCATTGGTTAAAGCCGTTTGCTTTTGTTGCTTGACCCTGCGGTGAATTTTTTAGACACCGATGCTCCTCCTCTCTACTCTACCCCCATCAGTACTTTTTGCGTTCTGGGGTGAGCTGAGGGCCGTTAGTTGTTCTTGGAGTTGTTTTAATTTTAGCGGTTCAAAATGCGGAAAGAGCCGGCGTTTTGAACGGTTATATTGTAATTCTGACAGTAATTGAAGAATGAATCAACTTCAAAGCCTTCTCCACGACTCTTTAATCGCAACTGGTCACGTTCAGCACTGCGCCATCATTCGACGAAAAGACACCTCTCTGCGGGCAAGCACTGTTGGGTTTTCGGTAAGGCTAACACACAAGTACCTAGAGGAATAAGTTAGGTGAAAAGAGAATTTATTTATGCTGCTAGTGAGGTGAAACTTTTTTGATAATCCAGCTTTAGTGCAAACGATATGTAGTGCCGTAATTATAAGCAAGTCTAAATGTTGTTGCCGCCATTTTGCTTGCCAAGTTCTGTGATAGTCAAGTTCAAATTTTCTATATTTTCTCGAAGAAAGAATTAACTTGAACACTGGAGTGGAAAATGGGAAGTTCATGTTGCATAAAACAAAAATGTGGCCTGGGTGCAACAAAATATTCTGTAATTTCGATAATAAAAAAAAGTCAGCCTAACACGATAGAGAGGCCCTGTTAGGGGGGACTTTATGTCCCGTCCCCTGTCTGAATTTCAAACCTTTCCACGCCGTAAGTTTGGAAGGTTCACCTGTCACTGTCGGAATTTCGCATGAGCAGCTTGTCGTTCGTCGTCATTTCAGCTTCTTCATGTCGCCGTTTCAGAGCCGTGTCACCTGTCGGAATTTACCCTAACGGGGCCTCATGCATCGACCTCAGTACAAGGCTCTGGGGAATATAAACTACAGAGCCTAGTGCTGAGGTATTTTTTGTTAGGCCAAATTTGGTCTATTTCCCGCCAGCTTGATACTGTATACTGTATTTATACTGTATACTTGATACTGTATTTATATGCATGCAGAGGGTGCTTATAGCGAAGATATTTGTTTACAAACATTGTTTTTGTTATTTAAATGTTGAAAACGTTAAGCAAAAGAACTCTTTGTTTCACCAGCCAATAGTTCTCTGGTTGGCATATTAATAACAATAGGTGACATCACTGATATCTTTGCTATTCCAAGCGTACATCTTGTTTAGGATCCAGCTAGCAAACAGCACTAGTGAAAGGTGGGGATCAGTAAGGAAAAGTGAGTTCTTTTTAAGAGTCATGTTACCAGTTCAGCAAATTTAAAATCGATCAGAACTACTGGTAAAATTTAAGCTGCTTGTACATTTCTGGTCTGGCAAGTTGGTGATAATGTACTGTATTGGTCTGGGAGGAAGATACTCCACAAAGTCTATGGGGAGAAGGAGAAAGTACTTCATTATGCGTCAGGGTTTGAGTAGACTGTTCACAGTCCCCCATTTTTCCATGAGACCATATCATAGATGTTAATCATTCAGTTCGACTGGGCCGCCATCTTGGTCTCTTGATGCGAGCGAAACTGGGGAGAGAACAAAATACCCTTGGGTAGGGGTGGCGGGGTTAGTAGCGTGGGGTGAGAGGGCGGAAAAAATAGGGAGACTGTAACTGCTTCACTCCGTCTCGCGTTCACGGAGTTAGTTGCTCCAGCAACGGCAACATCTGATTGGTCGAGGGACAATAGAGTTCATCAGAGCGCAGCATAGCGATGACAACTCGAGTGACAGAAAGTGGCATTCATCACTTCGCGGCTCAGGCCAAAATGGCATCGATTTCGGAAGAATTTTCTGGAGACTGTTTTGATTTTGATCGTCTGTCTGCTTCTAGTCTTGGAGGATCGGTGTTGAAGCGCGAGCAAAAAGAGGCTGTTTTTCGTTCGCGGGAAGATTTTCCATCTTGTGGATCCATTTCAACACCGCGATGTATTCTCGAAAGAATTGCTAGGCGAATTTTGCCAACTCCAGCCCATTCAGAGATCTTAAATAGATTTCCGGTCGAAATGTACTTGTTGTTTCAGCCGTAATCACCGACTGAAATTATCGCCACAAACACCGCACGCATCTGAACTTGCGGGCTTAATCGCTTTTTTGAAGTCAGAGAAGAGATTTTTCCTCCTGCATTAATTCGACTCAACTTAGTAACTGCATTGAATCGATTTCGTGAGCAATCCTAACTTTTAATCAAAATGTATCGAAACTGTACAGCAACACGTAATCGATATCATATTTCCCTGATTTGACAGGCTTTTTCTACACGGAATAGATTGTTAATTGATTTGATCAATGGAGGTGCCAAAATTAGGCCACGCCCCTTGAACACGAGACAGAGTGAAGCTGTTACAGTCTCCCTATTTTTTCCGCCGGCCATGCTCTCCACCACCTCTACCCACGGGAATTTTGTACTCTGCTCAGTTTCGCTCGCATTAAGGGACTAAGATCCACATCTACGATCGCACGGAAAAATAGGGGACTGTGAACAGTCTAGGGTTTGAGGAACAATTAAAATAATCTTTTCTCTATCTTATATTTTTTTTATATCTCAAACAAAAGATCAGCCTTGCGCCCAAATAGTGACTTTGTGAACCCCTTGACCAGAGATCAGCGAGCAAGTGACCCAGTGGAAAGTTCTGATCAATAAAATTGGAAAATCCAAAAATATCAGACTGCCAGTTGAACTGCAATGATGCTCAGCTGACAAACACATGCTATGTTAAAGTTTCTGGCCACTTCCATTGTTTTCAGAAACAACTAGGCCTGAACTAGACGTGCACAAATTATTCTACTGGATCAGGTACATATTCAGATTCTAATCATAACTTGCCAGGGTCACTTGCTTCCCAGTTACTGGTCGAGACTGGGCACAAGGCCGAATCTGAAAATTAAACCCAGTTTCAGACCATTCCAATCAGTGTGTTTCTTGATTAATTTACCTACACGTAATTAAAGGTGCCTAGAAATGCCATCTAGATTGAATAATTGAGATTCCCAAATTTTTGGTGGTAAATATAATTACTGATAACATTATTTTCACAAGCACAAATGTCCAACTCTGTATCCCTGGGTCCTTTCCCTCCCTCTCCTCCTCCCCCTGGATGTACTGCATATGATAAATTATATTTTTGCTCAAACATGCTCATTGTTTATTTCCTATTGATTGTTGTAATTTATCATCATTTCAGCCCTCTTTGGACAATATACATGCCTTGGTTCATTCCTTTACAAACAGTTCACTGGCCAGAAGGGAGGGTCTTAAGTTCCATGACGTAGTCTATGAATGTGTCAGGGCTGACAGATTCTCTGTTTATGCCAAGCATGTAAGTGTAACTGGAAAATGTGCTGCTTGCATTGATGTAGAGAAAGTGGTTAAGCTATTGGTCTGCAAGACATGTTTGTGTACTGGAAACTTTCAGCATAATATTATTATATTTTAACTTGCAAAGTATGAATGTCAAGGCCAGTGTATGCTCAGAGTTGTCAATAATGGCCATAACCCATAACACCTGTTACGGCTGAGTATTTTTGATGGACCCTTGATGTAATTGGTGAACTTGCCTGTAGTTGATACAGTTCACCCAGAAAGAAATAAGCTTGTTATGGGTGTGAAGATCAAGGCTACAGGTGAATTAAAACTCAATAACAGCCCTGTATGCTTACACAATCGTTGGACTATAGCAGTGACTAGACTGATTTACTTTTATGGGAGATAATGGTTAGATAATGTGGCAGAAGTGACTTACATTGAGCAATTAAATGCCCTGAGTGGCACACACTACACGACTAAATGAGCCCTGGGAGAGGTACTCCCTATCGTGGACTTAATAACATTGGGTGACTCCACCTGAAAGAAGTCCTTTCTCAGGCTGGGGGCATTTTAGAGGGTAGGGTTTTCAAGAACTGAAGTGAAGACTATAGGTGTTCAAAATACCTCATGCAGATAAATTTATTTAGTTATGGGGTACAAGGTTTTCTGGGTTTCAAATTATTAATTTGGGGACTTTTTAAGGAATAAAGTTTTTGCTTAAAACCTCTTTTGGGTAGAAAGATTTCTGCAGGAGGACATCTTTCTGGTAGTTTATATTGTACTGTAGGTATGTGGACGGAGTTAACCATTTTCTATGGAAAATATAACAAAGTGTTATCTTTTCTGTTTAGGAATGCTGTGTAAAAGGGTTATAGGGTTTGGATGTTGGGGCAGAGCTTGAACCCCATAATATAAAACTTTTAAGAGTACTGTTCTATTGGGCTTTGTAATAAAAGTGTCTTGTCCAAGAGCACAGTGCATTGGTCCTTGCCAGTGCAGAACATATGGTTAAATTAATCTCATGAACATGGAGATGAAGGCTGATAACATCAGCTCAGTCTTGGAGAGTAACTATCATGACTGCCATCATAGTTAGTGGGGGGGTGGGGGACATCATGCCATCATGTCAGCAGCAACCACCACTGGCACTGTTGCACTGAACTTTTTACTGTGGAGAGTAAATACTTGTACTATACTAACCTAAAGGAAGAGATAGGTCAGGAGCCCAGAAAGCCTTTAGATGCAGATTTAGCATGAAACAAAATGGCCTGGCGTTTAAGGGAAAATGTAAAAATTTATTCCCCATGCAAAACCCTCTGACTTAGCTGTGGAAAACAGTCTACCTATTAGTCCAAGCTTTTTCATTGTAAATTACACTACAGTAACATTAATATCTAGGAAACAATCTTGCTTATGATTCCATTCTCTGTTTATTTAGGAAAACAGTGGAATTATATTGGTGAGGACAGCTACACTGTTGTTGGTGGCCACTTATACCCCAGAAATGAGTCCAAGTATTTGTGTGGAGGCTGTTGAAAAACTGGGTGAGTTAATGATTTAAAATAAAGCATGCAGAGGTAGTACCATTTTCGAGCTACTGTGAATGGCAAACTTTTTTCTGCGTTGTGACATGCTTAAAACATTCAAGTTTGCAGGTGTGGATCCATACCGGTTTCCACCATTTTACGGAAATCGTCAGAATTTTCATAATAAAAAAAAATTAATATGTATACATTTGTAATAAAAGTCAACTGCAAGTTGAATCTCGAAATACTTTTGACATTTATTTTTTATTTATTCTTTTTTTGAAAGAGACAAGGGTCATGGATGCAGTCGAACCGCTCTATTCGAACTCGGTTAATTCCCTTGGATTTACCCTTATGTTTTCAGTCATCTGCTTGTCAAAAGCAGAATACAAGAAGAAACTCCCAGGCGACCAACAAAGAGTGAGGTCCGTCAAGCAATCGAGACTCTCTCACACTACAGTTTGTTTACCGCTGAGGGAGCCGAGATTCCAGGGCAAACAAGCCAGTTGTGTCACCCACGATCGACAAAAGTATTAGAAAAAAACAAAACCAACAGAACCTTCAAAGATTTTTCAATGCAACAGTATCTGCTGATTTTTATGCGTCGGCATATAATTACTGTATTATTATTTAATCAGTGCCTTTCTTCAAACTGTGCTGATTCATTGTTACGAATTTCAAAACCCCACTATTTCGAACTTTTTTCCATTACCCTTGCGACTTCGAGAGAACGCGGTTCAACTGTACTTTATGGCGGCAAAAATTTACAGCTGGGAACTAGTCTCCTGATGGCGGTCATGCCATCACATCATCGCCGCAGGCATCTAGACCAAAATTAGATTCCCCGACCTATTTGTGCAATTCTGCTCCTCGGTTAGGATTTTTTTGCTTTGCTGCACATTCATTACAACAATTAGACATTGACTTTGACAAAATAATTCGCAGATTTGCAAGGCTTCATCCAAGGAGAATGGAACAGGCAAACATATTGACTGGCTGACTCAAAAAGCCAGAAAAGGGCAATTTAAAATGAAAAAAATTTCCCTGGGGAGCATGCCCCCAGACCCCCCTAGAAGCTTGCGCCTTTGGCGCTCGTTTTGTGGTAAATCGGTCAACATTTTTACTAGATCCGCGCCTGGTTTGTCTTATCAAACTGTTGCGTTTTGGAGGGCTTACACGTCAAATTTTGACAGCTCTGCCTCAAATTGCCTCAATTGGGGTGGAGCTGTCAAAATTTGACATGTTAGCGCCCTAGAACGCAACAGTTTGTCTGACAAACCTGAACGTTTTAAGCATGAAACAGCGTGGAAAAAAATTTGCTGTTCACGGTAGCTTAAAAATGGTAGTATGGAGAACATAAATCCTATGACTTTTATAATAAAAGGCAGGCAGTTGCTAGGCATGGCATGGTGGCTGTGAGAATTGAAACTGCAATGGTTGTAAGAAAAGGTTCATCTAATGTATAAATTATCTATTTATGTACTGAGATCTGATTTTTTTTTTTCCATTGCAGCTGACTATTTCAGGGAAAAGGGAAAGTGATCTATCGGCCAGTTGCTATATGACTGCATAATTTAAACATATTAATAATGATATGTAAATGGTGGTGGTCATGGATTATTCCTGAGAGATTTTTTGAACCTTTTCTACAGGCCATGGACTGTTATTCATTTAGCTGAAAGTTAGTCATGAATAAACAACTATTAGTAGTTTTCATGTTGTCCTGCAATGTGCAAGATTTTTAAGCTTTGTATTTATTTTCCAAAGACTGTTTACTTGCTTGGTTGTGATCATTTACAGACAAATTTAGGCGAGTATGTTCTTCTCTAGAGCAAAGAGTGAAAGTTCAGCAGCAAAATGATATAAAGATTGAATTATTAAATATGTTTGTAATGTTTAATATACAAGAATTAGGCCACACCCAGAGTTTTGATGAGCAGATAGTCAACTTAGCTGCACCATGTTGATTATTTCTCATGTTCAAACTGAGAGTGAGTAGGCCAATTGAGGCAGGGGTCTATCTGAATTGAAGTGAAATTTTAGGAAGTTTAAAGGGGTATTCAAAGTAAAGAAAAATGTTTTGGAACACCACAAGGCAATTGATTGCCCCTGAAAGGTCACCCCAGGTTGGTGGACAAGTGTTTGGTGTATATTATAGATCTACCAATTTTTAACTTCCAATTTTAATTCTAAAACAACATCAAATCTTCCAAATTTGCTATTTCCATCAATTTTACTAAATAATCCTTTGAGAAAAACTTTTTATCTCCAAATATACCCAAAAATCACTAAAAACTTTACAAAACATCCCAAAACGTAGATATGTGGGATGAGCAGAGAGATTTTTAGCTGCTTGAAACACAAACAAGATGTTTGCACTAAGACCATTATACCCAGCCAAAATGCTGCCTTCAAGTTAACCCCCAGTCTTTCCCGTAAAACCGTGAACACCAGAGAAAATTTCTGGAATGTTTATAGTTTCACGACCAATCAGAAGCGAGATGAAACCGCAAAAGATAACCGCCAAACCGCAGCATGCATTAGTCACGACTTGATTTGAAACAACGAGTTGGCTTTTTCTTTCAACGAACTGGCTTTTCTTCCACGACTAACCTTCAAAACCAAACTACCAAATTCGGAATAGACCTAGAAGCGAGTGTAAATTGTCAAAATTTCCAATGGTACAAGTTTTCGGATGAAGGCTTCCCAGCTACAAAAAAGTATGCATCGAAAACCACTAATCACAGCCAACTAGCATGACCCTTTGAACAGCACTTGAAGCACAGTGGTCAGCCCCACTTCTGATTGGTTCGTTTTTTTCTCTCAGATGCGCTGTCTAGCCTTGTCTGATCCTATCTACTCAATTCAATATTGCTTTCCCGTATTAAAGCA
>JAHPZR010036789.1:0-7500 GCA_019787425.1 Platygyra sinensis
CATCAAGTAACCAAAGAAATGCCAGCAGGCAGCTACTTAAGACAAGAGGAGCACATCCAATACTTTGTTCTTGTGCTGCTTTAAACAATGATGGTAGCAGGACACCCAGAGTGTGCTCAAAGTTTTCTTGGCTAAACAGATCCTGCTCAGCTGAATCTCCTGATTCTGCTGCTGTCCCTTGGTGACAGCCTTCTATTTTGAATGCCTCAAAAGCTATAATAGGACACATAATACAATATTTAGTCATCAAGTTATTCAAAATTAGATTCTACTAATACTTAATCCTATCTTTTTGGCGCACTTTGTACAATGGCAGGCAAGTTTGGTGAAGTCATCATCCGTATTTTGGTGAGACACAGTTGAGCCAAAATACACATAGTGAGACCAAACAAGTCTGGTATGCCGCTGAAATGTACCAAAAACAGGTACGATTACGTATTTGGCTTACCCAAATTTGGCCAAGTGACAGATTTGTCCAGAAATGCAGGTTAATGATGTGTGCTCCTTATGAAAACATCACAGTGTCCCCTTTCCTAAAAAGTCACCAAAACACCCATAATTCTGTCAAATATGAAGTAATATGAAAATGACGCTTTTGATGCTTATCCATAAAGAGCATTGAATCTCGTTAGTCTGCATCTCTGGATATAAGTGCCAAGTGAGCATGATACCATAGCCAAAAATCAGGTCAAGGCCTTAAAATTGCAAGATATCAAGACACTAGACACAATTTCTGATTAGCCAATTGTTAATTTGGGTACAGTAATGGCAGGTTTGGTGGCCTAATTGTTACCAAATTTGACTTAATACAGGCCATCTGATAGGGTGCGGAAAAAAATGAAAAATTAAGCCGTGTGGGTTCCTCAGACGAGTGTTTTCGATAAGTGTGTGGGACTTCAGATGACCAGTCTGGGTTAATCTTTCACTGACTGAAGTCCTTGCTTTACATTCTTAGATTCTTCACCCAGGTGTATAAATAAAGTTAAATTTCTGGGGGTAACCTTACAACAGAATGGCATCCGATCTATGCAGAGAATAAAAATAATCCTAGTCACTTAGTGGTACTGCAATCAGAGATAAGTGTTGACCTGGTGAACAGATACTAACAATAGACTTCAATGCAAACTTTACTTTAACCAGTCTTAATTATTGTGCTAATTACATACAATGTAAAAGATTTGAGGGGGGGGATAAAAGAAAGTACAAAAACTGCAAAACTGTACAGTATAGAAAAACATAAAAAACTGCAATACCTCATCAAAATTTACCAAAATATCATAAAAAGCATGTATTTTGCAACTTTTTGTGAACGTTGTCAAGACACTAGTTTTAAGGTCAAATACCCATTTTTTGTCACAAGTTGATTGAGTCAACATTTCATTTCAATTGATATCCTTCCATAAAGAATTTTAATGACTTGAAGACAATGTAGCCAGCCCCATGGATTGTTCAATAGAGAAGATGATTGTTGAAACATATAACCCTCCCAAAGTCTGCATACGAGCCAAGTGGCCCATCAGGCCGGAGCTTATCCCGGTTTCCTCAGCATGAAGCGACTGAGAGTATTTTTACTCCCCCCTGGATGGGATGCTAGTCCATCGCAGGGTTACCCCCCAGCATTAAATTCACCAGTACCCATTTATAAACCTGGGTGGAGAGGGGCACTGTAAGAGTAAAGTGTCTTGCCCAAGAACACAACACAATGTCTCCGGCCAGGGCTCGAACCCGGACCGCTCGATCCGGAGACGAGCGCACTAACCATGAGGCCACCGCACCTCCCACAAGCACCCTCCCAAAACAAGTTCTTATTCCCAGAAGAAATGTTGCTGAACTTGCAATCTCTCCTTGAAATAACATTCAACTTGTGTCTTCCCACCCATCCTCAACCACCTCTTCACTTTTTTTACAGATTACTGCAATCTAAACTTTATGAAGTCTTATAAAACTGCAATACCACCTGCAGATAAAACCTTTGTGAACCCGCTTCCTTGAGAAGCAAGATCCAACATTCAACACAATTTAGAACCAGCTCATTCATTTCTACTAATCTGTAATTTAATATTAAGTACCTCGAAAGAGACTTCTGTGAAGAATGGTAGCACTCTTGTGAATCCCACCAACGAGTATATTTATGTGCCCACGTAAAAGCAAGTGGCTCAAATTATATGCAATTGCTTGTTCATAGCAAATAAATGAAGACTCTGGTGGTAGACCTGAAAAAATAAATTGCCATGTGAGAATTGGTGTACTGGTAGTTTACTTTTTACTAGTGTAAGGTACGGCCACTACCAGCTAAGACTACAGTGTATGCTTGTTACACTGTCGAGATACATGTAATAGCTATGTTCAAAAAATTTGTGGAACGTTTCTTGCATAAAAGTACCTTAGAGGCTAGCTAGGGTATACAAAAATTGCTGAAAAGCAATTTATAAAACAAAACCATGAATAAGTCCAATTGAGGGTTAATTCAATTTAAGTGCCATTAAGATGACAACAGACCCTTTTTTCCGACTATTTTTCAATGCTTTGGGCTCCAAAATTTAAATATCCATGTTAAAGTAAAGTAACAGATTGAAATACTTTTAACTAGACACAATTTCTGGGGCTGAAATCACAATTATTTTCTGCTATTGCTGAAATCCAGTTCCATATTATTATAATTTAATTTGAGATAATCAATTTCAAAAGAAATACTGAGACATTTACTACTCTGGTGCATTTCCACATTGTGGATCAATTTCACTGATTAAATGTAAAATCTCTTCAGTTTTAAATTTTTCTTTTTCTTTGTCTTAATTGTGGTCTCTTTAAAATTTTTTTTCACTTTAGACTAAATTCAAATATTAATTTATACCTTGCACTCTTTCCAACAGAGATGTAAAGTTGTCCAACACTTCTTGAATTGTCCCTTGGCTGCAGTCCTTGTTTAATACCAATCAGTTTTGAAACTAAAATTAGCACTCCCACATAGTACTTAGTAAATGGTTTCAAATTATTATTAAATATCCAGTTTTAGTTGCTTTTTCAGTTAAACATATCAGAACTCGTTCCACTCCCTTCCCACCCATATATCCCTGATCGGTGCACATTAAAAATACTTAAGTTTAAAATATATTTATTTATTTAATAGTAAAATTCTCTCAAAATTGCACAAGCCTTTGAATGAATTTTCATATACCACAAGTAGTGTGTACATGTATCATCCTGCTGCCGGCAAACTGAACATTTTGTCCGTCACATGACATTGCGTGCCAGGCCTCTGCTCAGACCATGTGCATTTCATCTGAGTGGAACAGCTTGGTGAGTTTTGATCCTGTCATTGTTGAGATTTTCCGCTTTTGTGACTTAACAGACTTATCCCATAACTATTGTCCTGATTATGATGTATTTCTGATTCCTTTAATTTTTAGCATGATTCTGTAACCAAGCTGATCTCTACAAATCAATGATTAAATAATCTGTCACTTTGAACGTTTGTTGTTTGTTTTCTGGCTGATTAATGACAACACATCCGTCACACAAACTCTTCATTATCATTGCTCAGTTATTAAAGCTGAGAAAATTATGAACATGTTCATATTAGTAATTAGCACTGCAATGCAAATTGAAAGTTAATGATAATTTGCCTGCTCTGACAGACCAACAAACAGTGAAGTTTTGTATCCATTTAACGTACTAGCCTGTAGGAAGTAAATTTAGTAACTTACCATATAATTGTACTGAAATTATTACCTTACACTTTTCACTAATTCAATTAGTGTAATCATTACTGTACTCACTTTCAAGCGATGCACAAGTAGATCATTTTCAATTATCCACTCCTTTACATTAAAGCTCAAAAAAGTAGCTGAAATGAAGACAAAATGTGCAAAAAGAGAGTGAATAGCCCTTTTCACAGTTAGTTTTTCTCATTTGCATTACAATGTAATCCAAAGTTGATGCGAGGCAATTCCGGGCTAAAACGACAAAATAGCCCGAAATTGCCTAGCATACATGCTAGATTACATTGTAATGCAAATGAGGAAAGTTAACAGTGATAAGGACTATTGATGTGTCATTTCTCAGCCTTCGCTTTTAGCCATATTTGATGCTTTTCGAACAATGTCCTAAGTATATGAATAAAACAATTCATCAAGAAGTGGGTAGCTATTGTAGGTCAAAATAAAATTCAGGTTGAAATGAAATTACTTAGAATAACATTTGACGATAAAAACTTGTGACAAAACGTTGCTTGATAAACGAACAAGATTCCGAGAAAGTGCCAAGGGAAATTTGATTGTTTAGTGTTTGAAATGCTTTTTATCAAGAAATTCAAACCTAAGCTGAACGTGCAAACGGACTCCATACGTGCGAAACTTTTTGTTTAACCCATAAATTATTTTCTCTCATTGTTCGTTTTGGTATTTATAGAACTTAGTTTTACACATTCTTGACTTGATAATGACGTTATGTTAACGTCGAAACGTCGTCGTTTTTAGCTTTTTATAGCTTTTTATCGTTTTAAACTTTTTTAAATTTTACAATGTTATCAAGCAATGGTTTGTCGCAAGTTTTTATCGTCAAATGAAATGAAATTCCTCTGTCTATTAACCCTAATTATTAATGGTTCATGAATAATAATTAGGGTTAGAGCAATATCTTAACTAACCTTTCCTAAAAACTTCGTTCTGCTTTTTGAGACACTGAATGTCCTTTTTGACACCACTCCACCAACCAGGTGTAATGATCATAGAAGTTTGCTAAAAATATTAATAAACAATAATAATTATTAATATTGAATGATATAATTTGATGCACACGACGTTTAATTCTATGCCTTACGATTATATTAACCTGACCTATCAACCATTATTCAGGTTACTTCTAGATAATTAAATATAATTCTTTATCTTAATACTACATACTACACATGGTATCAAGCCGTCCTGTACAAAATAAGCCACAAAATCATCTTAGACCATCGCAAAAGCAAAGAATATTACATTGTACAAGTGCATGGTCATGTTCCCAAGGCAATTACCAAACAACATTCTCCACACAATAAGGAACTGTATAAATTCACAAGATATTTGAACTTGTTTGGAACATAAATTTTACTATTAAACTTTAAGTGCCAATATGACGACAATTGCATCTTTTCTATCAAAGCCATTTTAATTTAACAAGTAGCCTGCATGACAGGAAAAATGCTGTTTACTATTTTCAAATATTTATTTTTGCTCCAGAGATATTCAAGTTTTTTAAATATGCAAATTAGCCAAGTGATGACGTCATACACTCAACCAAATTTTGATCAAATATGATAAAAAAAAAAGATATCTCAGCCAATTTGTATCAAAAATGTTTGATTCTTTGCAGTAAGATTCTACTAAAGGTGCTCCACAATACAAGCTTAACAGTTTTGTTACCATGGCAACATACTGGGTCCCAGACCTCCCCAATATTAAAGGCATTTCTGGCCACCTTTGGCATTCCATTTTCATATTTGCAAATGGTGCCTCATATACACGATCCAAAAGGCATATATGTTAGCTTGAGTTTGTGGCCTTGTTTAACGTTTTTCGAGCTGAAATTCGCTTACATATAATTATAATTTGAAACCAAGTGGGTGGAGACTGGAAAAGAGTGAGTTGCCATGGCAACAAAATGATTTATAGCCATAGGTGTGTTTTCTGTAGAACTATTAGCCTACCAAGTTTCATTTGTCTGTGCTGCAAATTGGCCAAGATAGCTCTATTTACATAGTTACATGATGTAACATTGGGTTGAGAGTATGACATTATCAGTCATTTCATTTGCATATTTCACACATTTTTCAAACTTAGATATCTCCGGAACTAATGCAGGTATTTGCAAATGGTAAACAGCGTTTTCATTCTTTCATAAAATCAAAAGGTAAAAATTTGATCATAGTATCACTTTTATTAACTACTAGTAAATGCATTGTAACAAATTTTGAGGTTAAAAAGTGTTTGTGAACCTCTTTTGAACAAAAAATGGCAGGTTAAATTGATATGCCAATGACAAGCTAATGGAACAACTGTCGTAATAATAATTTATAGGTATTCAATTCCTAGTAGTTCTTACAAATTTAATGCTTATATGTCATACAACCTGTATGGACCTGTGCACAAATTTCCTCGAAAGACTGTAAGAAATAAGGTCCTGTTCATTAGGGCTGTACATTAGAAGGGATTGGGTTGGAAAAACATGTATGGCCCTACAAGAAATGCCCTACCAGAGATGCCATGCACATGTTGAAATAATGGTGATAAATTTTTATTAACAGAGGTTGTGCTGGACAGGAAAACTTTGGCTCACAGTCAGGATACACGAACCGAGTGCAACAAGGCCAGTACATCCTGACCTTGAGCCAATCCACTGTAAGGAAAAGATGGCGGCTGTACATTTTACCACAATACCTTGCAAACCAAACTAAGCCTACTTGGCATATAGAAAGATATGATTTAACGGCAGTCTTTCCTATACTTAGAGCATTGCTATTGTCTGATTTGAATTACTAAGTAACATTTTTTTCTTGTGTTTTTATACGGTCTTTTGGAGTTTTCTTGTGCAAAGCATTATGGGTAAATGTACCAGTTGCCATATTTTTCCTTATCATGGATTAATTATTTATCAGCTGGTCCTCCCACTCAGTCAATAAGTCAGGGCATAGGCAATTGATGAAATAGATAATCAATGATAATTGGTGCCAATATTTATTTTTAATTATTAATCGACGATTATTCATGAACACTTTTGTGTGACTATCCATTGGTCATTGATTGGCCAATGCCAATCAATGCTAATGAACTAACATCTGGGTATCGATTGATCGATTGCTTTTCTGATCATCGATTTTCATCAATTGGTTACGCCCTGATAAGCTATAAGTAAGCTTACATAGTAGCTGGACACCCACGATTGCTCACCAGATAAATTTATATGTATAACAAGTTTATACATGTGTCATATACCAGTCGCAATGATGATCCGTAAAAATCAATAAACATTTTACTGATTTTAAAAATATTCACAACAATTCATCAATGTAGTGGCATTCAACGAAAATCGATTCCATTGGCACTATTCAGGCTTAGGAATATTTCAGAAGGCATAATTTCCAAACAAGCACCCTCTACGCCATTAACATTAAGCGGCAGCCACAAAGAGTTGATTACTTAAGTAGCACATACAATGTAGTCATCTGTCCCGCCATCTTTCAGCGAACTCCATCATTACTCCTCTCCAACATGGCTTTCGACGCAGCTTGTCTTGTGATACTCAGTTGATATCTGTCATTCACGAATGGGCTAAGGTTCTCAATATTCACGGTCAAGTTGAGGTCATTTTTTTAGACTTTGCCAAGGCCTTTGACTCTGTACACCATGCGAGATTGCTACTCAAGGCTCGTCATTATGGTATTCGCAGCAAGCTAAATGAGTGGTTGCATGACTTTTTATCTGATTGCTGGCAACGCGTTGTGGTTAATGGGTTGTG
>JAHPZR010036789.1:15000-32309 GCA_019787425.1 Platygyra sinensis
GCACCAAGGGAGCAGGAGGAAGGCGCATTTCTTCTATTTCTTTGTCACTCAATGTGTCTCCAGTGACGCATCTCACTACAGTACGATCCTCTTCAAGCCTTGTGCTTCCTTGTGATATCAGTGGATCATTTAGTTTCTTTGTTATTGCCTGAAATGTACACGTTAGCTTTAAGTCATCAAATTCAAACATCAACCAGGGCCCATTAATATTGTAAAACTTCATAATATTTCTCTCATAGACTTTAGTGTATGAACTTGCTTGTACTGTCTCTTTTATCAAGATATTCTCAAAATACAAGCTTCGCATTTATTTAAAAAAATTTTGGCAAGTGCATTGCATCTGTGAAAGATTAGAACTCACAAAAATTAATTTCCGACAACTTTGTCATCAACCTTGTTTCTTCTCACTAATACTCCTAGTCGAGAACTGTTATCACCTTGAAGTTTAATAATAAGTCTTTTTGCCCATTAATTTTAAAAATAACAAAAATATGTTAGTTTTTATCTATGGCATGCATGCTTTAACAGTATTTATACTAATATTTTTAAGAAGCATTATGTTCATCATTGCACTATTTTAAGCCATTCTGAGAAATTGATTCATTAATGAAAAAAATACATATGAGGAGGCTAGTGGAAAAGGGGGATAAGTGATGATTTTGGTTGTTTTTTTTTCTTGCTAGAAATAAGCTGAATTTTTGCGTGTGGCCTTGATTCCATTTGAAAAACATCAGCCTGTATTTTTTTTCGCTGGTTTGCTCTTCGTTTTCGAGATATTACGTATGCAAACAACCCTCCGTGATCTATTGTTGAACGAAAAACAAAAGAAACCTTTTGTTTCGCTAAAGGATTAAGTCACTATAACACAATGGTTTCTCACCGCTGCTTCGTTAGCTCAAGGGGATAACGCGCCGAACGAAGCTGATTCGAATTTGTTTTGATGTGACACTCGAGGGCTCGATTCGAGGTCGGTGAAATCTTTTTTTTTTTTTTTTTTGTTTTTCGTTGTTGTTTTTCTTCTTCTTTCAAAATCCTTCTTCGTGTCTTTGTAACTGAACTGCCGTTTTCACTGGTAGGGATTTTTTTTTAGCTGCCTTTGTGACGTCGGGTTTTGGCGCGCAAAGCATCGATTACTTCGATAACACAAATTCAGAGCTTACCTGTTAGTTAAGGTAATTCCCTTGAAATTGTTCTACTATCAAACTTTTTTTGAAACTTGGTGTAATGAACATTCATGATATGAACATTATAAAAATGCGATAAAAAAATGGGGTCACCGTGCTTGTTTACGCGTCAGCAGGCTCTTAAAATGGGGTATTTTTACTTGTTGCGCGTTAAAAGTTCGAATCACCTTCATACAGAATTAAATCTTGGTTACTTGAAGGACAAAAAATTTTGTCTTGAAAGTAAAGCTTCATTTATTGACAAAAGCAGTATTGCTTCATATAAGCCGTTTTTGACCGACTGGTTGAGGGGATATTGCACTTTTTCGGACAGTTCCGTGGCTAACTTGAAGTCCTCGCCTTGGCCAAAATACACTCAGTTGGGAACTATTTTCCAAAAAAAATCATGTTCTACTATCAAACTTTTTTTCCTCTTCAAATATGTTCTTCATTAGACTATTCGTAACAAATACCTGAAATAAAAATCGGGGGTCACCGTGCTCGTTTAAGAGAAAAGGAGAACTTATTCCGTTATCGAGCTTAGTTTAAGGGAAATCCCTTACGTTTTGCACGTGCACGCGCTCATGTGCACGCGCTGATGACGCAAAAATCGTGCGCAGTAGGGATGCGCAATGCAATACTAAGGAATTACCTTAAGCAGAGTTTGCTCGTTATTTCCAGCGATATTCGAAGCTTATTCGAGGAATATTTGCGCCCGCCTGGTAGGAGATTTGGCATCATTAAGCCTTTGACCCTCGTTAAGTCACCCAGCATTGCTCAAAGAACCGAGGAATGTTTTTGTTCTGAGATCATGGTTTAAGTCCGCCGTTAACTTAGCCATTGAAGAACAAGTGAGCCAGGCGGTAGAGTCTAGAAACGCTTCTTCTTCCAAAACAAAGCATTCGTCCTTGACTTATGGCTCATTTGCCAAACTTCGGCGTGTGTCAGTTTTGGAAATTAGAACTGCTTTCTAGACTCTTATTATTTTCTTGAAATCAGCCATCCAACAACCTTCGCTGCAAAAATTTCTGGGATATCCCATAATAATCTTTCATACGTAAAGCGCCGTGACCATCGTGTGCGCGACTTATAGCACTTGTTAGCGTGACTCAGACACGGCCGGGAACTGGCGAGAAAGGCCAGGCAGCAAAGTCGTTGCATTTGACCTGTGCTTCGAAGACCTTCGAAGTTTCTAAGCCATTTTTACGGGCCAAAGAGAAATCGCAGGTCGGTTAAATTCGCAAGCAAGCGTTCAGTGTGTGTGTATCGTGGTTTTCCAAGCAGATGATTACTTTGAATTGTGATAGAATCGAGCCCACCGCGAAGAAAAAAAGACAAAGAACGCCTGATTGCAGGTTTAACTATAGGAAGACTATAGGAAGAAGAAAACTTCGGCTCAAATGTAAGTTTTGCTTTGTATTTCAGCGTTCCTTTGCTGATGAATTTTCCGTTTCATGTGCTTTATTTCGGCATGAGCAGCATGTTAGCTTAAGGCTTTCTCTTTCTGTGTTGTCGGATGTAATCATTTCATGGAACGAGCAGTTTTGTAGTACTAAAAAAGTAATTTCACGTAGAAACATTTCAATCACCAACTTAGCCGATTTGCAAAACATCCAACCTCTCTCTCATTCTAGCCACTTTTCATTGACTTTAGTTAGGTATCGATTCGTGCAAGTCGAGATTGTTTCCTTTGGCCTAACACCGCTAACCCTAACGTGTCCTGACCTTAACTCTAGCCTAAACCAACTCGAAAGCTCATTAGCTACTTTGGTCACTGTACACGATTAAATAGTGTTTCTTTTCTGTCTAACTTGTTTGTATTTTTTTTTTATTTCTGTATAATTGTAAATTATGTTAGATTAAGTTGTATCACGTCTGTAAACAGTGTAAAATAATAAAACTTGAAACTTGATTTGCTAGCGTTAACTGTAAGCGCTAGCCCTAATCCTACGCAATAACCCTAATTCTGAGCGCTAGCCCTAATCCTACGCAATAACCCTAATTCTGAGCGCTAGCCCTAATCCTAAGCAAGAACCCTAATTCTGAGCGCTAGCCCTAATCCTAAGCAATAACCCTAATTCTGAGCGCTAGCCCTAACCCCAAGCAATGACCCTAGGCCTGAACGTTAACCCTAAGCTCGACCCATAACCCAGACCCCAAACGCTAACCCTAAGCTTGTTCCGTAAGCCTAACCTTCAACGCTGACCCTAGTTTCGAGCGGTAACCCTAACCCTGACTCGAATAAAACTGGGAACTCTTAACCCTAGGAGTTAAAGTCAGCATTTGAAAAAAACTTCAAAGAGAAACAACGCTAATAGTACTGTGTAACAAAGCAGTTCCAAAAGACGCGGACTGTGACATGCAAGTGTTTTAGCATATTTTATTTCTGGAATACGCAATAGAAACGAGGGGAAATAAGTGCAAGGCAGTTTTCTACAGGTATAAACAAATTGGCATGCGAAGTTTTGGAGCTGTGTTGGCCATGTTCGATTTCAGCGAAAAATCTAGCGGACATTCTTGCACGTGGCCTTTCAACTGAGCTTACATGCTGCGTGAAATGAACTTTTCACGGTTCTCTAAGTGAAATCAAAGTCCTTGGGCGGCGCGATAATGTGAAGTCAAAATTTCAACTGTCCGTAAATGACCTGAAATCAACATTGTCTAAAGCTTGCGCATTGCGTAAAATTAACATTTGCCTGTAACTTGAGTGAAATTAACGTCTTTGCGGTCGCACGTTAACGTGGAATCAACATTGTAACGGTTTTTACCTCAAATCAGCACTTTTTCAAGGTTGCACGCTGCAAAGATCAATATTTTGCGGGATTTTAAGTGAAATTACCGTCTTTGCAGTCACGTGCTGGCGTGACAACAAATACAAGTTTTTGCATACGTAATATCTCGAAAACAGCTAAAAAAAATCCCTACCAGTGAAAACGGCAGTTCAGTTGCAAAGACACGAAGAAGGATTTTGAAAGAAGAAGAAAAACAGCAACGAAAAAAAAAAAAAAAAGATTTCATCGACCTTGAATCGAGCCCTCGAGTGTCACATCAAAACAAATTCGAATCAGCTTCGTTCGGCGCGTTATCCCCTTGAGCTAACGAAGCAGCGTCAAGAACCATTGTGTTATAGTGACTTGATCCTTTAGCGAAACAAAAGGTTTCTTTTGTTTTTCGTTCAACAATAGATCACTGAGGGTTGTTTGCATACGTAATATCTCGAAAACGAAGAGCAAACCAGCGAAAAAAAATACAGGGTGATGTTTTTCAAATGGAATAAAGGCCACATGCAAAAATTCAGCTAATTTGGAGCAAGAAACAAAAACAACCAAAATCATCACTTATCCCCCTTTTCCACTAGCCTCCTCATATGTATTAATTTCTTTGTAAATCATCTAAATCATTTTATTTCCTTATAGCAAAAACACATTGTTCTGCACCAGCAAAATGGAAAGTGGAGGCCCAGATTTCCTGCTTGTAAGATCTTGTCAAGACTTTCATTAACCTCTGAACAAGTCCATCCATAATGAAGTGCAGGGGAAGCAACTGTTTTAAACATTTAGCTCCAGTTGTGGCAAGAAAATACAACATGCTAAGCTTGGTATTGTGTTTGTCATCTAACAAGCAAGCCATGTGGTTAAATGAGAGGACTCACCTTCAGTGGAGCAGGTCTGTTTGCATTAAGAACAAGTGGATCATATTCCTCTGGAGACATCACATCCAGAAACACGACACCCTGATTCAATACAACCAATAATTCGTTAAAATAGGAAAATCATCAAAGTATGATGAAGAGGAAATCTGGTATTATCAGATGCTGTTCTACTTCCATGAAGGACTGAAGATGTTCACACAAATTTCTAGGAAACTGCATTAATTTTGCAGTTTTCTGCCAGGATTTTAGTCAAGCCTGACACATTCCCGATTAAATAATTTTCACAAAGCAAAAAAATTTCTTTGGTACTTGAAAATTTTAGGATAGAAAACAAAGTTTTGTCACAAAAATGGTATTCTTTTTCCTGAGGGTTTTACTAGTCTACTGTTACAGCGCTGATTATATTACCGTGAACGCCTAAAATATGTCTGGTATGTTTATTGTGATGTAACCAATCACATGCGAGATCTTCACACCACAGAAACCACACGCAACAAACCATTTCCTATCGGCCACGGAACAAATTATTTTCGTTTTGTTTAAGGATACAAACTGTCTGATTAGGAATTTAAAACAGCGCTGTTCCCCAAGATCAGTGCTGAGGACCGCATCCAAGTCATCGTTCGAGTTAAGAAAAAAAAATTAGAGGCTCACGCAATGCGACCTCGACCAGCTTTCCATGTAACGACATCACATGAAGATACCACTGCTGATACGCGACTTTCTAAAACAAACACCCGCGGAAACGTTTCCAAAATTTCCGTCAATCATACATGTTATCGACAGATCGGATCGAAATCCACCAATCATAGCCCGCTAGCATGACGTAAAGAAGGTCTGAAGGTCACACTAGTGGCTGTGATGGGTGGATTTTGATCCGATCTGTCAATAGCACGCAAGACTGACGGAAATTTTGGAAACGTTTCCGAGGGTGTTTTGTTTTCCAAAGTCGCATATGAACAAATACGGTGGTAATAAAAAATGAACAATCGTGATGTTTTCATTTCTGATCAGGCGTAACTAACTACCTATTTCGATCGTTACAAAAAGTTTGAAAATTCGCACGCCAAACCGTCGCATGCGTCCGCCCGGCACATCGGCTTTGTAATTTGTTTCAAAATCGCTCAAACCTGTATTCTTCGCTATTATAGCACATACTGCAAACAAATGGGAAGGAAATGTAATTGTTTACTTGCTTGTAAAAAGACTGAATGTTAAAACCAAAACGAAAATAATTTGTTCCGTGGCCGATAGGAAACCATTTGTTGCCTTGCGGTTTCTGTGGTGTGAAGATCTCACATGTGATTGGTTACAACACAATGAACATTCCAGACATATTTTAGGTGTTCACGGTAATACAATCAGCGCTGTAAAACATACTAAAAATGTAGTCTGATGTTCATTTTGAAGCGTTTGAAATGTTACAGCTTTGAAAACATGTTTGATTAAAACTGCAGTTAAAGCAACACAAAAATTTTAAAAAATGTGTGTGTGACCATTGTTTTTAAACAGTCAAATACTTGTTCTTATTAATTTTGTTCTAAAAGTCTGTAAAAGGGACTTACAAAGCTAGGGATTAAAATGAATTCTTTTATTACTCACTTTTCTGTTACTGTAATCTAGATATTTTTTATAGATATCTCTTTTTCTTCTGTCCAAGTGTCTGTAATTTGGACCATCCATTTCTTGATCTATTTTTTCCTAACAAAGAAATATCAGAACTTTTAGTTGTTAGCAATGATTTATAACAATGTCTAATAAAAATCACATTGATGTTCTTGGATTGTGGTGGGATCAAATGATATTTAGCCACTTGATAATCATTGACTTCATTTAAATCAACATGTGGTACAATTGAAGGGGTGCATGGAAAAAGACCCTTAAAGACATCTGATAGAGTGCAAGATTCTCCTAGCAAATTGCTTTTCACTTGTAGAGAAAAGGAGAATTTGACATGAGATCAAGAGTCACTTAAGGCTTTTTTCCACACACCCCTTCAATTTAATGCTGTCAATGCTGGCCCTGTAGTCCCTGCACAATACAATTTAACACTACATAGTGTCGTAGGCTTGCAAAGCATTATTTTGTTAAAGATTTCAGTACGATACTCATCACCTGTGTTCTGAAGATTCTATTATGTAATACCTTTTCTGAAGTATTATCGTGTAATCGTAGTGCACACATGGGCAGTTAGTTTAAGTGAGGACAAGGTTTTTGCTTTTGGTTGTGATCTGCCAATGATGTCTGTTTTGACCTTTTGACACGGTTTAAACAAATTAAAGGACCATATGTTCTGAGCAACAATTCAGGCAAACAATGTGCATTTTTTATCCTCCACATGAATTGCATGCCTATAGAGTTTGGTTGTATCAAATGTTTGTTTTCCTTAGGTTATTTTTTGGTACCATATTTCAAGACACTCACTGGCACTTTCTGAACAAGACAATCATTGGAAAACAAAACTAACTGTTTCTTGTAGGGATATAATTTCTGTTGCTAGGCATCAATTTTTTTCAAACTACACTTATTTTGCTTCCTAGAGCATCAAGCACAAGTGACTGTTTTACCACATGTCTCACTACCAAGAAGTCTTCTGAAATATGATGCACAGCGGAGTATTTTTAACAAACTTCAAGGCTTTTGGAAATGTGCTAAAACTCTGAGTCAAGTGACTGATATGAAGCTACATGTAAAACTAAGGAAAAACAGAGAAATATCATAACGATTGTAAAAATCTATAAATCAGATATCCAGACAACATCACAGCTATGATCTCCTTGTTTTAACTTGAGAATTATTCTTGATTCAAGTTTGTCAGGAATTTTGTTCATTAATGCAGCTAGGAGTTACAACCCTGGGTGCCAGAGGTTTTCTTCTCATTGGGGTGACAGAATTGAGCACTGCGAAGGCGAGTCGTGACCAGCACTACTCGCTCTGACACTCCTCACCACTAACAAGCGAGAAGACCTCTGGCATCCAGGGAAAGCTAGGAGTATTTAAACACGAAAAAAATACAGTGCAAATTGGCAACCCCAAATATAATCCTGTTTTCTATTAAAATCTACCAATGTAAAGTATAAGCATCATTAGACGCTTTGGTTCACCTTCACAGGGCTGTAGACACGCTCACTCCATTTCTTAAATAGCATCTGCTTCTTTCGTTTATCAAGAGCGGCTTTGTGATCAATGAAGCTATCAACATCCTGTTGATATAAGGTAAATGAGTATTTTAGTGTAGAAGTAGAAATAATTTTGTAATTGAAGAGCCTGGACTAACACTAGCCAGCCATCACTCTTGAACAAATAAGATCTGATCTTCCTATCACTGGTTTGCACCCAACTTTCATGTGTGTTTGTGACTTCTGATTTTACTAGATTGGGTAGCCTGTCTAGAGGTCATGGATTATATCCAAGGTTTTAAAATAGCTACTTCTGGAGTTATAAGATTTTCTATACATGTGATAATTGTGAATGTTGTTTTGTGCAATTTGAGTGTGTTTATATCCCTAATTTCAACAATCGCACATTCATGCATAGTAAGTGTAATTTTCTGGCAAGAAGGTCACCACCTGATCCAAGTCTGAATTTGCCCTAAGGCCTACATGCTTGTCTATCTTCTCTACTTTGTTGGTGTTGCTTACACGAATATACCAGTTTGAAATTTAGATGTACTGTTAGACTTTTCACAGCATGGAAGATCATAATGATTTAAAGCCACATAATTTATACTTTGATCCACTGCCTGTTAATTTAGGTTAAGTGTCTAGATCTTAGACTCTAAATCAATGTGTATCCGCAAACCATCGTGGGTGGCATGGTGGCCTCATCGTTAGCGCACTCAACTCTGGACCGAGCGCTCTGGGTTCAAGCCCTGGCTGGGGACATTGTGTTGTGTTCTTGGGCAAGACACTTTACTCTCACGGTGCCTCTCTCCACCAAGGTGTATAAACGGGTACCGACGAATTTAATGCTGGGGTAACCCTGTGATGGACTAGCATCCCATCCAGGGGGGAGTAGAAACATTCCTAGTCGCTTCATACTACAGAAACCAGGATAAGCTCATGACCATGCACTTGACTCGAATGCAGACTTTGCCTACCTTACCTACCGCAAACCATCATAAATGACCACATTAATCTTTAATAAGTAACCAGAATAGCAAAATTACAAAATCATACTCCAGCAAGCTATTTAATTGAAATTCTCAAGATAACTTTTTTTATTTTAAAACTGTGTTTATCTTTAATCAAGATCCCCAAATAATGAGTGAGTGATTTAAGACCATTTAACTTGTGTCAGGAAAAACTTACATGTAGATTGTCTTGGCAATGAAATTAATAATAATAACCTCTCTCACTGGACACTGCAAAATGACTACATGTAACTCCACTCCTTCACTGAAATGATTTTCTACAGTTGACTTCTCACAAGTGCGATCCTCTCCCGTGAGACCAAGTCTCTTATAATTAATTATGTTAATTAACAATTTATAGTCAATACCTGTCTTAACAGTTATCTCTACTACAACAGAACTAAGCCCCAACCAAATACATTGATCATTAAATGGCTGAAATTTCGAGACAGGGATTTAGTTGCTTACCTTCACGAACGTATTCTCGTTGTCCAGAAGTGTCGTGTACATATTTTTAGTCGCCCGTGATTCAAAGTCGGTCCTTTCCTACACAGAAAGGAGACAAAAAACTATTGTCTAACACTGCCGGTGGAAAGCTCTTCTCTTTTATTTTCTGTTCTGTTCTGTGTGTTTGGAAGGCAGTGGGAGATGGATAATTGGTCTATCCTTGCTGTGGCGAGTCAATTAATATTAAAATGTTTCACCATGGAAATTCTTTAGGAAATATATGTATCCAACTAGAACCTCTTCCGTGTATTTGGCTTTCGTTACTTTTAAGGACGCCAGAATTTTGTTACGAAAGCTAGCAGGCAATATCAAAACCGACAGCTACAGCTTCCTTGACGGTCAATATATGCTCAATATATGCGGCGAAAAGTCAGATGTTGCTAAGTTGAACTCTCTGAATTTTACATGCGCACATGCATAAATTGCATAACTATTGATAGCAAACTATCTTGAATTTGTAGTGATTTCTTCTGTACCTGGATATTTCGGACGGATTTTTCATTCAGCCAACTCTGTATTCTAAACGTATGGTCTGAAGGACAAGCTGACTTAGCGCTGGTGGCCCTTACTTCCGAGTGATCTCCCAAAGACTTCGTTCTCTCGACTGAAGACGCCGAAACCGCCCGTCTGTGATGATCCTGCGATAATAACAACGTTATGATTAGAACTAGAAAGTAGTTTTAGCCCTTAAGACAAGGATCAGTTTGCCAAATATTCAGTACAAGCGGAATTCAAACATCACGATGACTTCACCTTTGCTATCTCATGTTTATCGTTGTCGTCCAAAAGCTCGTCCAGGATATCACAAGTGTGCACTGAAATACGCCCGTTCACGGGGCGCTTTGGCCGGGACATCACCGTGTTTATTTGCTGCTTTGATGACTTTCTGTTCTTTTGAGAGCTTCCTTTCTCAAACAGACTGACGATCAATAACAGAGTCACCAACAAGTCACAAAATATCGCGGCTTGACTTCACGTGTAAATTATGAATCGTTCCCTTGACAACCCATCAGCTGTGTATATGAACTTTACTTTATGCCAGGGGTGGGTGAGTAAACTTGTGTGGCTAACCCGTATGTGGGGAACTGCTTCAAAAATGACTTTAAAAAATTGAAAAACAGCAAAATAAGAATCTTCTTGTTACATCAAAGCATTGGTTAAAGCCGTTTGCTTTTGTTGCTTGACCCTGCGGTGAATTTTTTAGACACCGATGCTCCTCCTCTCTACTCTACCCCCATCAGTACTTTTTGCGTTCTGGGGTGAGCTGAGGGCCGTTAGTTGTTCTTGGAGTTGTTTTAATTTTAGCGGTTCAAAATGCGGAAAGAGCCGGCGTTTTGAACGGTTATATTGTAATTCTGACAGTAATTGAAGAATGAATCAACTTCAAAGCCTTCTCCACGACTCTTTAATCGCAACTGGTCACGTTCAGCACTGCGCCATCATTCGACGAAAAGACACCTCTCTGCGGGCAAGCACTGTTGGGTTTTCGGTAAGGCTAACACACAAGTACCTAGAGGAATAAGTTAGGTGAAAAGAGAATTTATTTATGCTGCTAGTGAGGTGAAACTTTTTTGATAATCCAGCTTTAGTGCAAACGATATGTAGTGCCGTAATTATAAGCAAGTCTAAATGTTGTTGCCGCCATTTTGCTTGCCAAGTTCTGTGATAGTCAAGTTCAAATTTTCTATATTTTCTCGAAGAAAGAATTAACTTGAACACTGGAGTGGAAAATGGGAAGTTCATGTTGCATAAAACAAAAATGTGGCCTGGGTGCAACAAAATATTCTGTAATTTCGATAATAAAAAAAAGTCAGCCTAACACGATAGAGAGGCCCTGTTAGGGGGGACTTTATGTCCCGTCCCCTGTCTGAATTTCAAACCTTTCCACGCCGTAAGTTTGGAAGGTTCACCTGTCACTGTCGGAATTTCGCATGAGCAGCTTGTCGTTCGTCGTCATTTCAGCTTCTTCATGTCGCCGTTTCAGAGCCGTGTCACCTGTCGGAATTTACCCTAACGGGGCCTCATGCATCGACCTCAGTACAAGGCTCTGGGGAATATAAACTACAGAGCCTAGTGCTGAGGTATTTTTTGTTAGGCCAAATTTGGTCTATTTCCCGCCAGCTTGATACTGTATACTGTATTTATACTGTATACTTGATACTGTATTTATATGCATGCAGAGGGTGCTTATAGCGAAGATATTTGTTTACAAACATTGTTTTTGTTATTTAAATGTTGAAAACGTTAAGCAAAAGAACTCTTTGTTTCACCAGCCAATAGTTCTCTGGTTGGCATATTAATAACAATAGGTGACATCACTGATATCTTTGCTATTCCAAGCGTACATCTTGTTTAGGATCCAGCTAGCAAACAGCACTAGTGAAAGGTGGGGATCAGTAAGGAAAAGTGAGTTCTTTTTAAGAGTCATGTTACCAGTTCAGCAAATTTAAAATCGATCAGAACTACTGGTAAAATTTAAGCTGCTTGTACATTTCTGGTCTGGCAAGTTGGTGATAATGTACTGTATTGGTCTGGGAGGAAGATACTCCACAAAGTCTATGGGGAGAAGGAGAAAGTACTTCATTATGCGTCAGGGTTTGAGTAGACTGTTCACAGTCCCCCATTTTTCCATGAGACCATATCATAGATGTTAATCATTCAGTTCGACTGGGCCGCCATCTTGGTCTCTTGATGCGAGCGAAACTGGGGAGAGAACAAAATACCCTTGGGTAGGGGTGGCGGGGTTAGTAGCGTGGGGTGAGAGGGCGGAAAAAATAGGGAGACTGTAACTGCTTCACTCCGTCTCGCGTTCACGGAGTTAGTTGCTCCAGCAACGGCAACATCTGATTGGTCGAGGGACAATAGAGTTCATCAGAGCGCAGCATAGCGATGACAACTCGAGTGACAGAAAGTGGCATTCATCACTTCGCGGCTCAGGCCAAAATGGCATCGATTTCGGAAGAATTTTCTGGAGACTGTTTTGATTTTGATCGTCTGTCTGCTTCTAGTCTTGGAGGATCGGTGTTGAAGCGCGAGCAAAAAGAGGCTGTTTTTCGTTCGCGGGAAGATTTTCCATCTTGTGGATCCATTTCAACACCGCGATGTATTCTCGAAAGAATTGCTAGGCGAATTTTGCCAACTCCAGCCCATTCAGAGATCTTAAATAGATTTCCGGTCGAAATGTACTTGTTGTTTCAGCCGTAATCACCGACTGAAATTATCGCCACAAACACCGCACGCATCTGAACTTGCGGGCTTAATCGCTTTTTTGAAGTCAGAGAAGAGATTTTTCCTCCTGCATTAATTCGACTCAACTTAGTAACTGCATTGAATCGATTTCGTGAGCAATCCTAACTTTTAATCAAAATGTATCGAAACTGTACAGCAACACGTAATCGATATCATATTTCCCTGATTTGACAGGCTTTTTCTACACGGAATAGATTGTTAATTGATTTGATCAATGGAGGTGCCAAAATTAGGCCACGCCCCTTGAACACGAGACAGAGTGAAGCTGTTACAGTCTCCCTATTTTTTCCGCCGGCCATGCTCTCCACCACCTCTACCCACGGGAATTTTGTACTCTGCTCAGTTTCGCTCGCATTAAGGGACTAAGATCCACATCTACGATCGCACGGAAAAATAGGGGACTGTGAACAGTCTAGGGTTTGAGGAACAATTAAAATAATCTTTTCTCTATCTTATATTTTTTTTATATCTCAAACAAAAGATCAGCCTTGCGCCCAAATAGTGACTTTGTGAACCCCTTGACCAGAGATCAGCGAGCAAGTGACCCAGTGGAAAGTTCTGATCAATAAAATTGGAAAATCCAAAAATATCAGACTGCCAGTTGAACTGCAATGATGCTCAGCTGACAAACACATGCTATGTTAAAGTTTCTGGCCACTTCCATTGTTTTCAGAAACAACTAGGCCTGAACTAGACGTGCACAAATTATTCTACTGGATCAGGTACATATTCAGATTCTAATCATAACTTGCCAGGGTCACTTGCTTCCCAGTTACTGGTCGAGACTGGGCACAAGGCCGAATCTGAAAATTAAACCCAGTTTCAGACCATTCCAATCAGTGTGTTTCTTGATTAATTTACCTACACGTAATTAAAGGTGCCTAGAAATGCCATCTAGATTGAATAATTGAGATTCCCAAATTTTTGGTGGTAAATATAATTACTGATAACATTATTTTCACAAGCACAAATGTCCAACTCTGTATCCCTGGGTCCTTTCCCTCCCTCTCCTCCTCCCCCTGGATGTACTGCATATGATAAATTATATTTTTGCTCAAACATGCTCATTGTTTATTTCCTATTGATTGTTGTAATTTATCATCATTTCAGCCCTCTTTGGACAATATACATGCCTTGGTTCATTCCTTTACAAACAGTTCACTGGCCAGAAGGGAGGGTCTTAAGTTCCATGACGTAGTCTATGAATGTGTCAGGGCTGACAGATTCTCTGTTTATGCCAAGCATGTAAGTGTAACTGGAAAATGTGCTGCTTGCATTGATGTAGAGAAAGTGGTTAAGCTATTGGTCTGCAAGACATGTTTGTGTACTGGAAACTTTCAGCATAATATTATTATATTTTAACTTGCAAAGTATGAATGTCAAGGCCAGTGTATGCTCAGAGTTGTCAATAATGGCCATAACCCATAACACCTGTTACGGCTGAGTATTTTTGATGGACCCTTGATGTAATTGGTGAACTTGCCTGTAGTTGATACAGTTCACCCAGAAAGAAATAAGCTTGTTATGGGTGTGAAGATCAAGGCTACAGGTGAATTAAAACTCAATAACAGCCCTGTATGCTTACACAATCGTTGGACTATAGCAGTGACTAGACTGATTTACTTTTATGGGAGATAATGGTTAGATAATGTGGCAGAAGTGACTTACATTGAGCAATTAAATGCCCTGAGTGGCACACACTACACGACTAAATGAGCCCTGGGAGAGGTACTCCCTATCGTGGACTTAATAACATTGGGTGACTCCACCTGAAAGAAGTCCTTTCTCAGGCTGGGGGCATTTTAGAGGGTAGGGTTTTCAAGAACTGAAGTGAAGACTATAGGTGTTCAAAATACCTCATGCAGATAAATTTATTTAGTTATGGGGTACAAGGTTTTCTGGGTTTCAAATTATTAATTTGGGGACTTTTTAAGGAATAAAGTTTTTGCTTAAAACCTCTTTTGGGTAGAAAGATTTCTGCAGGAGGACATCTTTCTGGTAGTTTATATTGTACTGTAGGTATGTGGACGGAGTTAACCATTTTCTATGGAAAATATAACAAAGTGTTATCTTTTCTGTTTAGGAATGCTGTGTAAAAGGGTTATAGGGTTTGGATGTTGGGGCAGAGCTTGAACCCCATAATATAAAACTTTTAAGAGTACTGTTCTATTGGGCTTTGTAATAAAAGTGTCTTGTCCAAGAGCACAGTGCATTGGTCCTTGCCAGTGCAGAACATATGGTTAAATTAATCTCATGAACATGGAGATGAAGGCTGATAACATCAGCTCAGTCTTGGAGAGTAACTATCATGACTGCCATCATAGTTAGTGGGGGGGTGGGGGACATCATGCCATCATGTCAGCAGCAACCACCACTGGCACTGTTGCACTGAACTTTTTACTGTGGAGAGTAAATACTTGTACTATACTAACCTAAAGGAAGAGATAGGTCAGGAGCCCAGAAAGCCTTTAGATGCAGATTTAGCATGAAACAAAATGGCCTGGCGTTTAAGGGAAAATGTAAAAATTTATTCCCCATGCAAAACCCTCTGACTTAGCTGTGGAAAACAGTCTACCTATTAGTCCAAGCTTTTTCATTGTAAATTACACTACAGTAACATTAATATCTAGGAAACAATCTTGCTTATGATTCCATTCTCTGTTTATTTAGGAAAACAGTGGAATTATATTGGTGAGGACAGCTACACTGTTGTTGGTGGCCACTTATACCCCAGAAATGAGTCCAAGTATTTGTGTGGAGGCTGTTGAAAAACTGGGTGAGTTAATGATTTAAAATAAAGCATGCAGAGGTAGTACCATTTTCGAGCTACTGTGAATGGCAAACTTTTTTCTGCGTTGTGACATGCTTAAAACATTCAAGTTTGCAGGTGTGGATCCATACCGGTTTCCACCATTTTACGGAAATCGTCAGAATTTTCATAATAAAAAAAAATTAATATGTATACATTTGTAATAAAAGTCAACTGCAAGTTGAATCTCGAAATACTTTTGACATTTATTTTTTATTTATTCTTTTTTTGAAAGAGACAAGGGTCATGGATGCAGTCGAACCGCTCTATTCGAACTCGGTTAATTCCCTTGGATTTACCCTTATGTTTTCAGTCATCTGCTTGTCAAAAGCAGAATACAAGAAGAAACTCCCAGGCGACCAACAAAGAGTGAGGTCCGTCAAGCAATCGAGACTCTCTCACACTACAGTTTGTTTACCGCTGAGGGAGCCGAGATTCCAGGGCAAACAAGCCAGTTGTGTCACCCACGATCGACAAAAGTATTAGAAAAAAACAAAACCAACAGAACCTTCAAAGATTTTTCAATGCAACAGTATCTGCTGATTTTTATGCGTCGGCATATAATTACTGTATTATTATTTAATCAGTGCCTTTCTTCAAACTGTGCTGATTCATTGTTACGAATTTCAAAACCCCACTATTTCGAACTTTTTTCCATTACCCTTGCGACTTCGAGAGAACGCGGTTCAACTGTACTTTATGGCGGCAAAAATTTACAGCTGGGAACTAGTCTCCTGATGGCGGTCATGCCATCACATCATCGCCGCAGGCATCTAGACCAAAATTAGATTCCCCGACCTATTTGTGCAATTCTGCTCCTCGGTTAGGATTTTTTTGCTTTGCTGCACATTCATTACAACAATTAGACATTGACTTTGACAAAATAATTCGCAGATTTGCAAGGCTTCATCCAAGGAGAATGGAACAGGCAAACATATTGACTGGCTGACTCAAAAAGCCAGAAAAGGGCAATTTAAAATGAAAAAAATTTCCCTGGGGAGCATGCCCCCAGACCCCCTAGAAGCTTGCGCCTTTGGCGCTCGTTTTGTGGTAAATCGGTCAACATTTTTACTAGATCCGCGCCTGGTTTGTCTTATCAAACTGTTGCGTTTTGGAGGGCTTACACGTCAAATTTTGACAGCTCTGCCTCAAATTGCCTCAATTGGGGTGGAGCTGTCAAAATTTGACATGTTAGCGCCCTAGAACGCAACAGTTTGTCTGACAAACCTGAACGTTTTAAGCATGAAACAGCGTGGAAAAAAATTTGCTGTTCACGGTAGCTTAAAAATGGTAGTATGGAGAACATAAATCCTATGACTTTTATAATAAAAGGCAGGCAGTTGCTAGGCATGGCATGGTGGCTGTGAGAATTGAAACTGCAATGGTTGTAAGAAAAGGTTCATCTAATGTATAAATTATCTATTTATGTACTGAGATCTGATTTTTTTTTTTCCATTGCAGCTGACTATTTCAGGGAAAAGGGAAAGTGATCTATCGGCCAGTTGCTATATGACTGCATAATTTAAACATATTAATAATGATATGTAAATGGTGGTGGTCATGGATTATTCCTGAGAGATTTTTTGAACCTTTTCTACAGGCCATGGACTGTTATTCATTTAGCTGAAAGTTAGTCATGAATAAACAACTATTAGTAGTTTTCATGTTGTCCTGCAATGTGCAAGATTTTTAAGCTTTGTATTTATTTTCCAAAGACTGTTTACTTGCTTGGTTGTGATCATTTACAGACAAATTTAGGCGAGTATGTTCTTCTCTAGAGCAAAGAGTGAAAGTTCA